>VXBX01003009.1:0-19226 GCA_013400415.1 Scytalopus superciliaris
AATTTATTTATCTATTTGAGCATTTTTGTAAACTAGTGTCTTAATCTTTAAAGTCCTTATCACCAAAACTTAGAAAGTAGCCTTTGCATATGTGTAGTCAGGTATTTGTGAATGGACACAGAGAAATAAAAATGTCAAGATAACAGCATTGTATTCAACTTCCTTTGGAACTGGGTTTTGTTTGGGGTATTTTGGGTTTTGGTGGGGTTTTTTTGTTTTGTTTTTTTTTTTTTTGTTTGTTTGTTTGGTTTTTGTAGTTTTCTTCCTCATTGAAGCCAAATACTGTAGTTTTCCCTTGATTTTCAATAAATCTAATTTAACCGAGTAAAGATGGAAAGATCAACTTATAGTATTGTGTGTTCACCTTTCAACAAGTAGGACATAACACCACTCAGTAGAGTGTAGGGTTATAAAATGGAATTTGTCATTTATATAAATGCAGAATCAGAGGCTCAGTCTGACCTTTCAGTCCTTCTGTTTTCTAATAGTAGAAGACTTATTTTGGCATGGAGCAATGACTTTACATGTTGTAGTGAACTTCTGCTTCTCCAGATGTGCACTAGCCAAAATAGGTTCTGAATCTTAAGGAAAAACGTATGGTTTTTGAGTTTCCTGGATGGAGAAACATAGAAAAGTACAAAGAACTAAAAAAACTCAAACCAAGAAAGAACAATCCCCAGATAATCATTTTACTCTGGAGACTTTGGATGTTTCTATATATTGTGAAATTCATATTCATTCCGAGATAAAAATTCCAGCATAAGCAATAAGCTGTTTCCCTCTAGATGTGTGTGTTTATATACAGAAGAATAGTATATTCATGGAAGACTAGTTTTTATTCAGCAGAGAAAATTGTATGAAGACTGGTGGCCCTTTTGTCTTTCACTGTAGTCCTCAATTTCTTAATGCTAATTTGAGACTATTTATGCAAATCTTTTGCAGAAGCAAATTTATTAAAGATTAAATGTTTGTGACTTATTCTTATGAATATAACTGCTATTATCAATTTTTCTTGCTTGGCTGGGAAGGATAGTTTGACTGTTATCCTATTAGCTTTCTGATAGGAGTTTCTAAATGTTCATAAGCAGTTATTTCTTGTTTATAATGTGCAATTTTATCATAACCCGATTGGGGGAAAATTCTATCTATTTTTATTTTTACTCCAAGGAGTATTTATTTTTAAGAATTAATTTGCAAATATGTATCTCAAAACTTTCACAAAACTGAATAATTTTCCTTACTGACTGTTTTTTATTATTATTAAATAGAAAAGAAATACTAATATTCATCACTACCCAACTTTCAGTTCATTCTATTCTCAAGTAGGAAAGGTAAGTTTAGCCTTTAGAGTAGTTTAGTCTCAATTCATGTTTCTTCTTCTTGTAATACTAAACAAAATTATAAAAATTATATTCTGAATATTAAAAAATTCTTGGCAACACATGATAGCATTTTAATGTTGGCGTGAACAAACTGGGAAAGCTGTAATGTTATTTATTTGGGCTAGCAGCAATATTTTACCTCCTAATGTTAGCTAATATTTTATTATTTAAATAACTAACTTTTTCAGAACAGATGAAAGTAGTCAGCTCAAATTTCCAGGGAAGAATATAAAAATAAGTAAAAAAGGGCAAGTGTTCTTTTCTTAACTTCAGATTAATTTTGAGTCAGAACTACTAGGTATCTTGGGGAAAAAACAGCTCCAGTCCAGGAACATATTTACGCTTTCCATATGATTGCTTTTATATGTATATATTTTAAATGAGGATGCTGAAAGACAAGCATAACTTCACTGAAACTTGTTCAGATTCAACTAAAACCAATTTCATTACCTGCAGTCAGGGTGATGCTGACTAAATTTTACTGCCACGGCATATTGCAGTGCATAGTCAGGGAAACTGATTTTAATCTCAGATACAGGAGCCTAATATTCAACTTAAAAATATTTGCTCAAGGGGAGGTGCTCCTGACCTCCCTTTGAGTTGAAAAGCGCATTTGTCACAGACTTGGCACAATCTTTTTCACATTTTGCTTGTCTTCCTTTGATCCATTAAAAAAATTATTCAGTTTTCAGTATTTTGTGGTTGAAAACTACTCAATATTTGTTTTCTCAAAAAGGTAAATCAAAACATGTTCTGTTTCAATTAATATGTACAGTTACATTGTCACTCAGTGAGTCTTTTCCACTGCTTTTCCAGCAATAAGGTAAGATAATTTAATGCACAGATAAGTTTTAACATCACAATAAAAATGCAGTGAAAGTATCTGCTCAGTGATAGTTAGAAACCTTTCTTTGTGTGTAAAATAAAAATACCAAATGGAAAAAAAATCCAAGAATATTTTTTGCTGGAATGTTTATGGGAATTGTTGATTTTAAAAGGAAATTATTATTGCTAAGGTCTATTTTTCACAAAACTGTCATTTTTTCTTCTTCTATGTAATATTGACAATCACTCAATTAGTGCTTGTAATATAAAATATCAAGGGGACATTAAAAAACATTTGAAATCAGCCCCATATACCAAACCAAATATCCCACAGTGAATATTATTTCAGCTTAAATGTAGAAATGACCTGACACTCACACACAATGTGGAAGCTAGAACAATCAAATGCGGCTTATTATGTATTACAGATTAGTTATTGAAGTCACTGTGAATTGAATGCAAATCAACGTAGTATATAAATCAAAACAAAAAAAAAAANATAAAATAAAGAATTAAATGCAGTCTTTCTGCAGGAGCACCTTGAAAAAGAATATTGTTTATTGTATGTTTATTAAAAAAGCGAAGTTTGAGGCAATAGCACATACCCTGTCACAATGAAAATGTGTTTTCTTTTTCACACATGATGGTGGGGTCTTTACACAGGCAGGTGTGTTGGTTACACAAGGGAAAACTCAAAAGAAATTTATCAGATTATCCTCAAAGGAAACTAGAAAGTTCAGAAATGGCAGTATCAGTTTACATATTGTCCACTATTTCACTTGTACTACAGAGACTGCAGTGCCAGTGTAATATAATCTCAACCTCTTGGCCAGAAGGAGCCATGTCTCTGAATGCCAATCAACTTCCAAAGAGCTCAGCTCTGCACTGTGAGAAAGGTGTATATAATTCAGCCTGAGGACCATCAGGGCTTCTGAGTCTGCTAGTGTAAACAATAGGGCAGCATAGTGCAGAAATATGCTTCCATCTGACTGATGTGAGATATGTGGAAAACTGTGTTTCCAAAGACCTTGACCCACTTGTAAAGGGAGTCTTCCATGCAGACAACTTTCAGTGAAAAGTAGGAATGCTGTTTAGTACTGAAAGCAACCTTCTGGATTACCAAATTCAATGCTTTGCCCTTGCAGGCAACAATTTCACATAATCCCTTCCATCAAATTGCAACAGAGAAGCATTTAGAATGTTTTCTTTCTATTACTTCAACTAGAATGCAGTTTAAGAACCTTGCTGCTCTAATGGTTTTAAACCTTCCAACGTAAGTGTATTCACAGCTAATTTATACCCATTCTTTCTCTCTTCCCAGGGGCAAAGGATAAAAAGATGTCCATCACGATCATTCTCCCATATCCATGGGACCACTGATTTGCAGCTATGTGTTTGAACTTGTTCCATGCAAGTTCTCCATGCAAGAGCCTTAGAAACACAGTGTGTGATGTGAGAGAGAGCATGAAACCTAGAGGAATATCACATTTCATAGACCCTGAACAATGGCATGGATCCCATTCTGTGTGAATTAGGCACTCCTGCATTTAGTAAGGAGAGATGGACTCCAGGGAGCAGCTCCTGAGCATGAGTGAAGTCCATGAGTCAGAAAACTAAAGAAGGGAAGGAGGAAGGGGAAACCAAAATAGCCCTCAGAGCCAGAATTAAAAATGGTGAGAACTGCAAACATTCTAGAGAACAGTAAACTGTAAAGCCTGGCAAACACAGAACAGCAGTTTCATCAGCTTCATTTACATAGAAAGTATGTGGATATACACCTTACACAGCTGTATGAGTGTGCATGTATTAACAGGCACGTATGTGTACACATATATGTGTATATGTCTACATACTCAGGAAAACAGGACATTCATAAAATGCTTCAGATTAAAATACATCCAGTCTTATTGCTCCGTTCTGGGCTCACCTTTCCGTGACTGAGTGGTGCAGCATACAGAGCATCCACGTTTCACAGGGAAGATAGAAAGATAGAAGGTGTTATCAAATCTGAATTCAGTCACTCACAGACACTTCAGAACAGTCTCTCATGATTTATTTTATTTCATTCAATTGAGAGAGGCAAAATCTACTCAATAAATAAAATATTTTCTGCCTGATGTGGAATGCTGCAAAGTTGTATCTGTGTTGAAGAAACAGCTGGTGTTATTTCATTCAGACTCTACGTTTCTGTATTCTTTCGTCAGTTAAGTTAAAATGTAGCTTTCATTAAAAAAAAAAAAAAAAAAAAAAAAACCAAAAAAACCCCCAAAAAACCCAAACCCCAACTTTCCTTTAACCACTGCAGTGACAATGCTATAAAAAAAATGGCAAAATTCAGCACATTGAGTTTTAATGAAAGACAATTTGGAAAAAAAAAGGCTATGAAGTCATTACTAACATCCCAGCACACAGAACTAAGATTCTGTTTGCTGGTCACTATGTGTGTGACCAGCTTCTGGCTTCCTTGCCAGCCCCAGTTTGCAGCATGCCACATTCTCTACATAAGATATAAGCTTAGATAAAATCTTGCAGTCATAACTCACACAAAACTCTATTGACTTCAGCGGAAATTTTGCCTGAGTGAGCATTGTGGATTTTGATCAAAGGAAACGAAGACCTCTAATCTCAGTGCAAAGCTATGCTTATTGTACAAGGAACAGAAAAAAATTTACCTGTGTAGGAGCAGAAAGCTTCAAATGCTCTTCAGTTTCTGCCTGTCATTGCACCACCTCTTCTGCCTCTTTGCCCTGGCTTCCCCCAACTGAGAGGAGTCTCTTTCTTAATCAATGGGGCTGCAGCTCCGAAGCCTGCGACTTCCCCTTGTGTCCTGTGTTGGCTGCTGCCTGCCTGCTGCTCCCGCGGCTCCACTCCTCTCCCGCTTGCTCCCTAATACCCGGGTCGTGGATAATGTCTTGTTGGCTTGAGCACAGCCTCTCTCTTTCTGCTTTTACGGACAGAGTGACTCCAGCCTCTGCCAGTGCTACTGCCTAAATGGCGACGGCAAAGCTCATCTAGGCTTTTAACTGCCACCTACTGAATAATTGTGGAATATATATGTATGCAAAGTATATATACATATTGGCTATAATTTACTGGTTTTCTCACCCAATGTAGTACATTTTTACAATTAGTCTTTAAAACCTCCAAATATTCTGTAGTTTATCATTTAAAGCTTTAGCTTACATTAATCTGTCCTCAAATTCTCCCTTTTTTTCAGCACTGAAACACAGAACAAGCCTGTCCCTTTAACTTTAAAAAGCTTACAAAGCTTTCAGTGAGGCTAATCCCCAGTAGGCATTAAACAGCAAAGCCCTATTCAAATCAACGGAGCTGTGCTGATTTATATTAGCTGAGAAATTAATCCCTTAGGTCTAATATTTATTCACTAAAAAAANGGACCCATCCTGTACCGTACATATGATGCCTTGTTACAAATAAAAAAAGAAAAAAAAAGTAGAAAGAAAAATGTGTCTTAAAACCAGTTTTTGTCCAACATAGTCCCTCAGAATTTCACTCACCTGAAACAGATTAGACTTTTTTTCCCCATGAGAGCAGTGTAAAACAGGATTCCTAAGGTTTATGGACCAGTGTAAATTAAGATGTTTTATCCACCTGAAATGCTGATTTATTTATTTTTTTTTTTTAGTGAAAAAGTCATAGGCAAAATGCAATGACTGCTTCAGATGTTTATTTTTAAATCAGCTCCTTGTGCGCTTTTTTTCTAGACTAGAAGGGTTCCACTGAAAGTGTTTCCACTGCAGAAAGGAAGCCTGAGTGCAGGGTCTCTCTGTGAATACCTGGGAAAGATGTGTGGAGATGCTACCTTCATAACCACATAGCAGAGATATAGTAGGACTATGGTTTCTCCAAGATTGTAAAATGTAGCTGAGTTAAACTGTGACATAAAAGGACTCTGTGTCCATCCTGAGAAGCACTGCCCTGTAGAAGACAGGTGGCACCCACCACGCTGGCACAGCAGCATGGAAAGTATTCAGTTTTAACGCTTGCTGTGACTGACCAGTTGAGCAACTGGCTCCCAACAACTGGTGTGATAACTTTTAAATTTCACCCTTGGTGGCATTGAAAAATTGATTGTTCTTTAAAAATGGATTTGTTTTGATTACTTCTATGAAAGATCCATTTATCATGTTAACACTTTTGCTGAGCACAGAGATGAAAAGGTTTCTCTCTAAACTTGTGTTTTACAGAGCGTATGTCTATCAGTATACATGATGACCTGGCCAATATCTCTGAGGAAGTAATTTGCACTACTGTGCAGTTCTGCTACAGATTAATCCTGACCCCTGTTTCTACAGGCTCCCTGGCAGCAAGCTATCTGGTTCAAACCAGGTGCTGCAGGCCTGTTCTCACAGCCTGACAGCAAAGCCATGATTTTGGTTTTGTAACACTTCACAGCAGTATGATCCCATGTGCTGGGAGAATTGGTTAATTAGTATCTCAAAATTAAAAAAAAAAAAAAAAAAAGTAGTATAATTACCGCAACACAGCAAAGCACTATCTATAAAATTTATAACATTGCACAGGGATTTAGCCTGCGCTTTTTTTCTGGTTCTGCCCCATGTCAGCATGAGTGCAGAATTCAGACCCGCTCATTCAAAAAGTCTACAAAATGCTTCTGTAGTTGCAAAAAATATGGCTTCTCAATAATTTTCAAAGGTTAACAGACCTCAGTCCTTAGTGAGTGTGTCCTTATTACCCATGCACCTTTCAATTTTCCTTAAAAATAGTGGGACCACCTGAAGAATTTTGGAGTTATGACTTGCCACAAATGTTACTCACTCAGTTTACATTATGAGTCTGAGAGATTCTATGTCTCAAACCCTATTCCAACAGAATATATGTTCAAACTTCAGAAAACTTACCATCTCAAAATGCTGATTCTTTCCAAAACAGAATGTACTTCAGTTATAAGTATCAGTATAGCCTGTCTTCATTCTTTCCTTACCTGTCCAAAGAATAGAAATCTTTCATTTATAGGTTGCAGAAATGTACCTGACTGACAGACACAAGGTCCATTTCTGCCACTTCCACCTGGGCTCTAGTTCATCAAAATCACCATGAGGTTTTTCTGATCAGAAGCACAGTACTGGATTGCCATGCTACAACTCACTGTGAAGGAAATTTGTATGGGACTTCCCTTACTATCTCTGCTGAAAACTAACGTGGCAGTTCCTACCTTCAGCAATGGTTTTGTAACATTTCTGCTTTAAATGGGATTGTTCAGGTGTGCCAGACAAGACAGACTTCCAAAATTCCAAGTGTGCCACACTCACGTCACAATAAACATAGATTATTCATATGTGGTCCCATCAGAGGACCCCACAGAACCGATAATAAGTCAATCCCACACAGCCACCAGAGGAACCACAGGGTAGAGATTTTCCTGCCCTGAACTGCAGGGAGGCTGCATCACTCTGGATGCTGAGGTATGCTAATGTGGGATGAAATGGACAGGGTCTGGTGGCAGAGATCTTCCCATCTCCCAGTATCACCACAGACCTCTGCTTTGCAACTGCAGGATATGTACCAGTATGCCTCAAAATATGTACCAGAGTAACTCATCTGTTACTGTGTAGACAGGAAAGTGCAGAGGGCAAGGGTACAAAACCCTACCAGACTATTTCTCTTACAAGCTTCCCTCACAATGAAAAGTCTTAGGTAAGCTATGTGATTGTTAGGTTTCTGTGCTGCATCCACGCTAGAGAGGACATTTAAAGAACAAGAAGTTTGCTTAGTTGGCAAAATATGAGCTGCCTAAAGCTTGAATGCACATTTAGCACAAACCTGAACGAGCACTGAAAGTGCACAGTTTCCAAGCCAAAATTCAATCCATGGCCCATATGCAGCACAATAAAAATGAGAAAGTCTTCAGTTTCCTTCTAAAAGTTTAAGAGGTGAAACAGCTGCTCACTTGTAAAGATTTTCTCTCTGCAAGGCAGTGTATAATCTTGACAAAGAGAAGCCAGCAGAGAGCAAGGACTAAGCTCAATTTTGTCTTTTCTGGAATGGTTTTCATCCTGTCTTTCTCCCTGGAATATTTGTTTCTGGAATGCTTTCACTAAACCACAGTTCTGGCTAAAATACATCCCTCTTCTCTTGCATGTTTGGAAAGTTACTGTCTTAGCTATGCAATGTCATAAAGAAATCTAGTTCTTCCTTCCAATTATCCTTCAAAGGGCTAATATTACCATAAATTTATAATAATACTTGGGTGTCTTCCCATACTGTATTTACCAGTTGGACTAACATATAAGGTAATGAGTATATAGGACATTGCAAAAGATCTTAGCATCAGCAAGATTTACTGGACTTTTTGTCCAATAGGAAGAAATTACTCTTCTGAGAAAATTATTAGTAAGAGTATTTCTCCAGAACAGCTGATTGTCAGCAGTGGATCTTTTAATGCCCTGTATTTGATGCAGTAATTATGTTTCTGCTCCAGAAATATGATATGAGAGTAGCTACAGGACAGTTTGTCATAAAGACTCTATTTTCTATTTGTACACTACATTTGAATATTAGGCAACTTCCACCATTTTGTAAATGAAGCATAATTAAAAAAAAAATCATTGCTGCATATAATTTCAGAAATATAATAATCAAATTATTTACTGCACTTTTGCAATTTGGCTAAGAGCATCATAGTCCACAGTCCATGCACTGGAGCAGGAGACTACCTCTGGTGGAATTGCATCTTATGTATAAAACAAATGTGATGAAAACATATGTAATATATCAAGCAGTTAGTAGTGTACAGCAAAACCATGAGATGGTGGGACTGAATTCTTTCTGGGTGTAACTGAGGTTCTCATTTACGTTGAAGTGACTCCAAACCACCTCTCAGTTTGGTTGGATTAGAAAGATATATACATTTTAAAAGCAAAGCCTCAGCTGACTACCAACATTGCTCTGTGAAACTGCAGTCCTGGAGTGGGGAATCTTATGTTTGTATTATTTTCACACCCTCTGGGTAGATAGAAGAACTACTAGTTTTGCTAGTTGTGGACTTTTAGCTCATTTTTTTGTGAGATTACTTTTTGTTGCACACAAAAGTTAAAAAAAAGAAAAAAAATTGTTGTAATAAAACCCTGCCTAAGTCTTAGTTTGCAATAAAAGAAAGCAGTTAGTTCAACAAAATTGCAAGACACACCACTCCTTACAGACTGTAAATGGAACTGGTAGTTTGGAGAAAATATTGTCAGATCCCACAGAGTGTCACCCTCTTTTCCTTTAGATTTCAGTGGACTTCAGCCCAGACTTTGTCACTCACACTTGCAATATGATGAATACAGTTTCCTTTAGACACTTTTTTGACTTGCAATCTCCAGTATTGACTGTATTACCCTGAATCAAAGTTTTGCAAGATTTGACTTGATACCTGATGAATGGAACAGCAGAAGATCTTTTTGGCTTATTATCTGTATAAGGGTCATAACTCCAGGGCTTGCTTCTGAACACTTGGGAGATAGCCATTTGCTGTTGATTTACAGAGAAAGGAAGACAAGGTTTAATCCTTACTGGCTTCTGGGATATCAGACACCATAAATGAGATTGAGGGAGATAGGCCATTGACTCTGTTCTCTAATATCTTTCCAGGGTACACAGGGGAGAGTGTTATTGTCACAGAAATGTGATAGCTAACTGCATTTAATGTGATTTTCTGTGAGTGTAACACTGCTCAGTATTTAACATAATTGCTTCAAAAAATATGTATATTAATGGTATTTAAAAAAGAGAAAAACAAAATTTCTGTGTTGTAAGCATAAAAAGCGTCACATTCAACTTGCCTTTTTTTTTTCCCAGCAATAAACCTCATTAAATCATACACAAACATATGCACATACATATTATTTATTCAATATCAATAAATTACATAGAACTGTAAATACAGAAAAAAGTGGCTATGCTTTGTTAGAAATCCATAAACAGTATTTAATATTACTAGTAATATTATTAGAATTTTGTGAAATTTCTAAATTGTTAAGAACCCTTTATAACAAAACAGAGTATTTCTGTATTTATAAACACCCAACACACATATTGGATATTGTTAAGACCAGTATTTCCATTTGCTGATTAATATTCATACTAAACCCCATAGTGTGTGCGACCCATAATTGTCCAGGCATACTGAAGAAAACTTCTCTGAAGTGATGCCTAAGGATTTTTATTTGTATTTTATAGATTTTCATATTGTTATAGAAGTTGAATAAGTTTTCCTATGTCTTATATTTTAAGTAGCATTTAGAAGTTACTGAACATTTTCTCACATATTCCTGAAATTCTGTTAGACATACACTATCAAGGACATCCTGTTTTGAAGAACACCTGCAAGAACTCGAACTGAAACAATAAAACAGCTTGAAGTCAAAACAGGAGAGTCAGCTCAGAGCCCTTGGAAGGGCTCCAAGGGGCAGTTCTGAGGAGTTCTGAGAGCAGGAAGCAGGGGAAAATGTTACCATGGGTTGGGTATAGTCATCAAATATGTTAATTACAGAAAGTTAGAAAAACCAACATTTGGCTGACGTGTGTGCACATACCTTGATTGTGCACCTAAGAAGCTTCTAATAACAGGACTACGATGTCTATCTCTACTAATGTTATTTTTTGAAGCCTTTTGCAGGAGTGCGCATCAGAAGGAGGAAGGCTAAGAAATTTCTGGCTTGATAAACACAGATGAGTGACAGCCACAACCCTGCCAATACCCAGGTCAGACCAGAAGGAGGGAAAAAGGTGCTCCCGGTGTCCAAGTAGACATTTCCCTGCAGCCCATGATGAAGACCAGAGCCAAGCAGACTGTCTTCCTGAAGTCCATGGAGTCCATGGAGGAGAAGATAATCCACCTGCAGCCCCTGGAGGACCCCATGCTGGAGCAGATATATATGCCCAAAGGAGACTGTGACCCTGTGGGAAGCACAAGCTGTAGTAGGCTTCTGGCAGAATCTGTGGACATGTGAAGAGAGGAGTCTGCACTGGAACAGGTTTGCTGGCAGAACTTTGTGGGGGACCCAAACTGGAAGAATTCCTGAAGAACTAAAGCCTGTGGGAAGGACTCACATTGGAGAATTTTGTGGAGGACTGACTTCTGTGGGTGGGACCCCACACTGGAGCCCGGGAAGAGTGTGAGGAGTCCTTCCCCTGAGAGTCCTTTCTCTCTCCACAGGTCCACAACTACCTGAAGGAGTGGCAGAGCCAATGTGTGATGAATTGACAGCAATCCGCATTGCCCAGAAAAGTTGAGCCCAGAAAGAAGGGAGAGGTGGGAGTTAGTGTTTTGAGGTTTGATTTCATTTCTCTTTATCTTACTCAGATTTGTTTGACAATGAATTTAATTAATTTCCCCAAGTCAAGCCTGTTTTGCCAATGACAGTAACTGGAGAGTGATCCCTCCCCTATCTTGACCCTTGAGCCTTTGATGTATTTTCACTGTCTAGCTGAGAATGGGAAGTATAGAGCAGATTTGGTATAAGAATATACCACTATTTATGATTAATGCAAAACCTTCATTAGTTTTACAGCATTTTAAAAGTACATATATACATATATTATAATCTCTTATTATTCGTATCAATTATAACAGAAGATGTGGGCAGGATGGATCAACGGGCCAAGGCCAATTGTATGATGTTCAATAACGTGAAGTGATGGTCTCAACAACCTCATGCAGTGATATAGGGTTGCAGAAGAGTGGTTGGAAACCTCCCCAGTGAAAGAAGGATCTGGGCGTGCTGGTCAGCAGCCAGCTGAACATGAGCCAGCAGTGTGCCCAGGAGGCCAAGAAGGCCATTGGCATCCTGGCTTGTGTCAGAAATAGCGTAGCCAGCAGGACCAGAGCAGTGATTGTCCTCCTGTACTTGGCAATGGTGAGGCCATACCTTGAATCCAGTGTCCAGTTCTGGGCCCTTCACTACAAAAAGGACACTGAAGTGCTGAAGCATGTCTAGTAAAGAGCAGCAGAGCTGGTGAAAGGTCTGAGTACAAGTCTTAGCAGCTGAGCAGCTGAGGCAGTTGGGTTTGTTAAGCCTGGAGAAAAGGAAGCTCAGAGGAGACCTTACCACTCTCTATGACTACCTGAAAGCAGTTTGTAACAATGTGGCAATCATCCCCTTCTCTCAAGCATCAGGTATTAGGACAAGTGGAACTAGTTCCACCGTGAAGTTTAGATTGGATATTAGGATACATTTCCTCACTGAAAGGGTGGCTATGGACTGCTAAAGGCTGCCCAGGAAAATGGTCGAGTGACCATCTCTGTATATATTTAAAATGTGTGTAGATGAGGTCTTTAGGGACATAGGTGATGGACTTGGTGGTCATAGCTTAGGAGTTGGACTCAATGATCTTAAAAGTCCTTTCCAAACTAAACGATTCTATGATTCTATACAGTTCTCTTATTACTTTTGCACTTTCAATACCACATACCTTTGCATTCAAGAACTGCTCATTTGTTGATAAACAACACTTTGAAACTTGCTAATACTTTCTGTGTTTAGGGTTAACTGCCTGATATGTTGGCTATGTATAAAAGATTTGGATTGCACCAAATATTTGGAGAAAGACACTGCCTTTTTAGTTACAGAGTATTACACACTTTGCAAATTACTTTAGTTTTGTTCAGGCCTTATTGTTCCCTAGTTGAAATGGAAACTTTCATCACAGATTGTCTTGACATCACACATCTAATTGGTACTCAAATCCATCAATTGCAACCAATAATCAGATGTGAATAGGGAGTGGAAGAGAGCCATTTATTATTTTCTACCTTGCTGCTCCCAATTGCTGTTGAACTTAAATCTGTATAAAGAGTAGAATCAGGGTAACATAACAGGAAACAATAGGTAACTGCTGATTAGACATGAATTCTACTGATTTGAAACTCTACTTTGAATCTGTGGTTCAACTGTCTGCCTGTAAAAAATCTTCAAGGACAGGAATTGTGTTTGGCCTAGAAACTCTACAGTGTATGTGTACAAAATTTGCATGTTAGCAATTCTCCTGTTTCTGGATATACAAAGAGTATCAGCAGCAGTTTTTTGTGTTCTCGTCTTGATTCTGTACTAAGTCTATTAGTATCTCTCCCTTCTATCCATCAGATTTGAAGCAGAGACTTTGTGTAGGAGGAATGCTTTTCACTACTCTTCACATTGCTGTTGTATGCAGAGGTGTGCATTACTGTTATTCATCTATTTCTTGAGGATGTTCACAGCAGAGAGTAGAGTCAATGGCATCTGCTGTGTTAAGCCGTATGATCTTTAAGTGCTTGACCACTAAGTGGATTGCTGTCCTAACCCTGTCAAGAAATGTGAAATAGTACAGCAGTGTTTCACACAGTGAACAAACCTTTTGTAACCAACATCAATCAGAAACTACTCCCTGAATAAGGCATCTAGCATGAAGCAAGTTTAAGAACATGTTGGTTTCTTTTGCATTGTCATGTAATATAGTGATAAACTGATCTAATTCATTTACCCTGTCTCACTGTGTCAGTCTTTTATACCATTGAATCAACACTCTCATCAGCACTTCTGTCTTTACAGAGATCTTACGTGTCTCTGGAAATGTTTTAACAAGTAGTGTTCCATCAACTTGCCAAGAACAGCTGACAATTTAACACGTTACTCCCTCTCAGTTGGAAGAAACATTCCCTTTTACCTGATCAACAGTGAAATTCATCTTTACCTGTCGATGTTAAAAGAGAGGCACTGTGTTTCAGCAAGGTTGGCCAAGTCTGCTACAATTTCCCCAGGGTGACTGGGGCATGCAGACTAGGATGGCAGCTCTGACAACCTTGTGCAGAAAGCAGGTTGTGATCTTCACTGCTTCCGTAGGGCAGCTTGCTCACTCAGCTGACACCATTTGTCAGAGTGAAAGCTGAGCAGACTACTCTTTCCACATATCCTCCTTCTGGCACTGAAGGTTTGTATTAGCAATGGCAGCAGCCTAGTGCCACCTCGTGTTACAGGGATCTACCTCCTCCCCTTTAAGATACCTTACATCTACCAACTGAAATCAGGGAAAACTTGATTTTATTTTCAGATATGAAAACTGTGTAAATAGTGGGAATAAGAAAACCTATTGACAATATTACTGTCAGGTTCCCCCTTATCACCACATTGCTAAATTTTCTTTGACGTTCCATGTAAATCATGGAAATTTTTCTATCTGCCCTTTACTTTTTGACAACTTTTCAGTTTTCTCTATGGTTCTTGCTACATATTTTTCTATTAAATGTATTAGCATTTTAAGGCTTTGCTCGCATCTGTACACTTCTGCATATTTGTAGAGCTATATAAAATGTCATGGCATCAGTGATGCCTGATTCTTCTCACCAATTGCCATTGTTCCATGTTCTTCTTGTCACTGTGGACTCACTGCAGAAGCCAGTAGGTCAAACCAGTTTATCCTCCTTGTAAGGATAGTCTCTCTTCTGAATGGCTCTGCGTATCCTTAGTAATACTTGATCTTGAGTAAGCTTGTTAGCCACACAAAAACATGGAATTGCCAGAATGGAAGAGGAAAACACAATACACCTAAGTTCTTTCATCTGACTTATCATATTAAATATCTTGATCAAGTAATATTAAATAGTTTGATGAAGCAAATAAATAAATAAAATCTTTACTACTTTTGTCTTTATGAATTTTCTTAGAGAATTTAAAGTGAGGGTTGTTTAAAAGACATTACAAAATGCAATTCCACTTCAGAAACTATGTTATTCAAGGTATCAAGAACAGTCTTCCAAAGGACAGTTCTGGGTAGGCAAAATTTCTTTGCAGAAATTCTATTCATTTGGAGGAAAATGGGAGTTATTTATCTGGTGCAGCCTCACCTTGAATAGTGTGTGCAGTTTTGAACACCACAATACAAGAACAATATTCAGCTATTAGAGAGTGTCCAAAGGAGGGCAACAAAGATGCTGAAGGGCCTTGAGGGGAAGCCATATGAGGAGTGGCTGAGGGCACTTGGTCTGTTCAGCCTGGAGAAGAGGAGACTGAGGGGAGACCTCATTGCAGTTACAACTTCCTTTGAGGAGTAGAGGAGGGGCAGGCACTGATCTCTTCTTTGTGGTGACCAGTGACAGGACCTGAGGGAATGGTCTGAAGTTGTGTTAGGGGAGATTTAGGTTGAATATTAGAAATAGGTTCTTCATCCAGAGGGTGGCTGGGCACTGGAACAGGCTCCCCAGGGAATTGGTCACAGCACCAAGCCTGACAGAGTTCAAGAAGAGGTTGGACAATGCTCTCAGGCACATGGTGTGACTCTTCGGGATGGTCCTGTGGGTCCCGTCCAAATTCGCATATTCTGTGTTACCTTTTTGGTCATTACTTCAAGGAACTAAACCTATGGACCTTCAATTTTTACTGACATTCCAATAGATTATAAGCAGAGTTTGCAAGTTCTTCACTTTTGTGAACAATAAGAGAGATATCAAACCTTAGCCAATTACACAACAGATCATAATTCAAGGGCAGATAGTTATCACTGTATTTCAGTGAGTAGAGCTGAGGTCTGGAGAGGTAAATTCACTGTCTGAGATCACCTAGCCTACTGATAACAGGGCTAAGAATAGATTCTGCTGGGTCTTACCAGAGCTTTCTGGTCACTAGTCCCTCCTGCAAGTCAAGATAGCTCTCTTGAATATATATATGATGCATATCAGTAGGTAATAAAGACACAACCTAAGCCATATGGAAAAAATAACAAAAATGTATAATTGTGCATTTTGATCCCTAGACATCTACACTCCCTTCTATTCAGTAACATTAAAACGTGCATTTTTATGAATTCCAAGTTGTGTTTGTTTTCCTTTTTAGGGGATAGAGATCTTGCAAAACATCATTTGAACACTGCAAAATTCCCAATCTTTTAGTGTATTTTATTGGGTTGGCAGCTCTTTAGGGAGGAATTTCCATGGTTCAGAGAGCACCACTAATGAACTGCAGTTCATTACAATGAACTACAACTTCCATAGCCTTGAAATGGAAAGAGACAGTGATGAGGAGGAAGGAGGAAGCTAATGGGATGAGAAAACAAACACAGATTAAAGATGTGGGGTAGGACTACCATCTGCTTGAGTCCTAGTTTAGCTACAGAAAAAATGGTTCCAAAGCAAGAGGGAGAAGCAGCTAAGGCTGTATCAAGGTCCAAAGTACGATAAAAGGTCAAACACTAACAGAAAATACTGAGCTGCCACCTCTCTTCACTGCTGTGGTAATACTTTTGGAAAGCCCCATTACACAAATCCCTGCTCACTGGGCTGAATAATGCCATTAAGTGGCTGTCTGCTCTGAATGAAACTGTGAATCACTCACTGATTGTATGTGATCAGGCTTCCTGTATGCAATTCGTGTTACAGTTCCTGAGAATAAAATAGAGATTTCTTTCAGTACAAAACACTCCAACATCAAAAAGTTGAGGTACCTGTATTTGTAAACTGTCCATCCGTATTTCAGAGATGCCCACTTATTCCAGCTAGTTGTCTGTTTGTTCGATGTCAAGAGAGAAGGAAAAATTTATATGTACCTCATAGGATGTCAGGACTGTGACTTTAATAAAAATGTTCCCTGCTTGAAATATAACAGCCTTTTCCATGTAATTTGGAGGCCTGCTGTTCATTCAAATTACCCACAGTGTGGGCTGTGTGCCATTATACTCTGCAACATGTAAGGAACAGAAAGAATTTGCTTTCCCTAGAAGAAATAAGAATGCTAACTTAGAATATTTTCAGAGTAGCATAATCATGTTTATTTAAGAAAATTAGTATTTTTAAAATGAAGAAAAAAATTAAATATTTATACCACATATGTGAGCTGATTCTGCCCTTTTGTCACCGTTACCATAAGAAAAGTTCTTATTAATATGCAAAAATAAAGCTTTGCTTGGAGATTTAAAGGCCTCAAAAGACCTTGACTGTAACTGTGATCATAAGAGTCTTCGTGCAGACAATCAACTGGACACTTGCTAAATCAAAACTTGAGTCCTCTGAATATTTCTGTTGAAGAAAGGGTAGAATTGGATGTTAGGTGTATGACTTCTCTTTATAGGCCCTGGGTCATTTTCATTTCAAGAACACCTTAAATAAATCACAGAATCATAGGATATTCTGAGTTGGAAGGGAAACACAAGGATCATTGAGTCCAACTCTTAAGTGAATGGCCCATACAGGTATTAAACCAGCAACCTTTGTTATAATAGCACTGGGCTCTAACCACCTGAGGTCTCCATTAACTCAACAACCTTGAATTTGGTAAAGATGTAATTTACAGTGCAGAGTGTACAGAGAAAGTTGAACCTGTTTCAAATAACCTAGCTCCAAAATCAAAAACAGTGCCCTGGCTAATCATTTCTCTCTAAATAATTGGTTCTGCTGACAAGGGCAGTGTAATGCCTTCAGTTACATGACGATTGCTCACCTGCAACCTCTGCTAGTAGCCAGATCCTGTGCTGCACAGATATACCCTGCATGCACACATGTCCAAAGAGCCCACAGCCAATACAATGGCCAAAAGCTCTTAGTACATGCAGAAGTAAGAGTTTTACTTACTGTGTAGCAGTGCAATCACTAACACTACTGCATTCATACTGAGAGAGTAATTCAAATATATAAAAATTGTACCTAAGAACACTATTTCCTGAAAAGCCCACTTAATTACTAGACAGTTATGACATGACTATAAAAACAGTATTTGTGGAGTCAGTTTGTCACTGTTTATACAATGCAGCTTTGCAGACTTCAGTTGAAGCTAGAACTTGGCTAGTAACCTTTTTCTGTAATAGCACCCAGTAAAAAAATGGGATTCCTCGGAAAAAATGGAAATTGTTTTGTAAGAGATAAGGCAGCCTTAAGCCTCACCCAGTGGGTAAAAGCCTGTCTTCATCAAAATTACACTTCAAGATATGCTAGTTGGCAGAGTTGAGACTTGGGACCCTTCTAAGTAAGTAGGTTCTAAATCCATGCTGCAACTCTGCTGCAGTGCCTGACCAAGCATGAAGGCAGGTATAATCTGCCCAAATCAATTGCGCTGGCACAGACAGGTAGAACACACTTGCATTGACTGCTACCACTCCATCACTGTGCGAGTAAAACAATCTCACTAAATCTAGCAAATTCTCTTGCTCTGCTAAATTTGCTGATGTTTCACAGGTAAACTCTAATTCATTGCTGTGTGGATATTAAACATTTCATTTTATAAAATATTCTCAATATGAATATGAATTAAAATCAAATTTTGGGTGAAAACACTATGGATAGAAAAGATTTGCTTAGAGACGGGTTCTTAATCTGCTCTTGGTAAATAGAAATGATTCTCCCTAGGGAAGAGAGCTACCAGAGAAAGCAAGAAATAGAAGAATTGTTTAAAAAATTTCATTGTCATTCTTTACCTATCTCAGTAAAAGAGAAGCTGCTCCACCTAAGTGTGTAATTCATTACTTCAATTAAACTGAAATTTTACATGTATATGCCTGACTGGTTTGGGGAATTTGACTAAATGCATTATCCCAACTTCTTTTTCTATTGGTTTTGAGTGTATGTTATTACTTTGCAAAACTTTATCATGACCTTCTGATTTTCAGTCACTACAAAATAACCCAAAGTACAACAGCCAAATCACTCACTAAGTCTCTACTGGAAAGGAGTTATCTGAATATTGCCACAGTTCTCCCTTCGTATTGATTTCAGTAATCTTACAAGATTGTTTGTTTGTTTTTATAAAAAATATATTAGCCCAGCAGTGTCAGATTTGGAGACCTTGTCATAGTGCCAACAGTCAGGAGGTGTTGGTATTTTGGTTGTTCCAGTCAGCAAGATCTAGAGCTCAGTTCAGGAGTTTGATTCAATGTTTGATTTCTTGTCAGCAATGCACAGCACTTCCAGTTTCAATCTGATGAGGCAGTAACACTGAAAAAAACACCAACACAAATATGCATCTCCTGGGGAGTACAAAGATACATTATTTTACCTGCAATTTAAAAAAGTATCAAAACAAAAACCTCCCACCC
>VXBX01003009.1:19292-32604 GCA_013400415.1 Scytalopus superciliaris
AAAAAAAAAAAAAAAGTCAAACAAACAAACAAAAATACAAACACAGTCACAAAAAAGTTGCTAATTACCTTTCAGTCTTGAACCAGTCATCATCTTTTAGGAAGGCATTTTGTGTAGTCATGTCATGGCCTCATATTACCTGTGGCAAGTGCCAGCCCGTGCTCACTACCCTCCCTTCATTTTTCACTTTTGGGTAGGTCTGTGCATCCCACACCATTCCTCTGACCTCATTAAACTGTGAAAGTCTGCAAAAGACATGGCAGTCTTTAGTACAGTTCCCGAAAGTCCTGCATCAATCAGTGCTTCAGTGAAGCCTTTACATGACCTAAAGTTCTGATGAGGTCCCTACTACAGACCCTTATGTAGTGGACTATGGCTTCACTGTAAAGGCAACAAGCTTAATCACAAATTACCTGAGTTCTTCACATCTGTCTTCAACAAGTGAAAACAAGAATTTATGACACAGCTTCTGCAACTAAATCCACCAAGCTTTCTGTACCGTCAGTACAAGCATAACATAAACTCTGCTGCTGGAAAGCTTTCCCTCCCAGCCTGTGGGTCTGCTTTCAGGATATGAAAGTTACACTTTGAATAGCTGGTGTAATCCCTAATTCTATGAAAAAAAAAATAAAATTAAGTACCTCTTTCACAACAGGGAAAAGCTGACTCCAGCATCTGAGAGAAGTCCTACTCCCTACATTAGAGCTGGCTTCAAAATGATAGTCAAGGCTTCCCTTTGTACTGAAGTCTCTTTATGCAGGTTTTGATGAGCATGGTTCAACATAAGTTGCTCTTAACTTTTTTGTTAAAAGAATTTCCAGAAGCATAGTGTTCAGGTATCAATATAGGAATCCTCAGGAATCAGAAATAGGAAGCTTCTCTATGAGATTACCACCTCTTTTTTCAAGTGCTCAGTTGAAGTGCATCTGTCAATCTGGAAATCAGTACAGAAAGTTATACTGAGAGAGGCTACTGTCACCAGAATTGATTCCTCTCTTAACAAACCCTAAAGATATCTGCGAAGGAACATTTATACTATGTCTAAGATCACACTTTTTTAGGAGTTCACAGAGTGAAACTTCTTTGTCTATTCCATTTTTAGCAGTTCCTCAGTGCCTGACTAGCCAGTAATGGCAACCTAGTGTATTTCCTGGTGTGCAGCCATAAAGAAATCCATCTGAAAATCTCTCACCCTGAAACAAAGTAAGGCTGAAGGAGAATTTTTTTTTCAATTGCTAAATTATATGTGGGAATATTCACTTTGGTTATACTGCTCCAAGAAAGGATTAAAAAACAATGTACAAAACATTTCAGGTGCAGCTTTGTTGAAACCAATGGGGTTAACATTATTTACGCCAGGAACAAATTTATCCGATAGGACACATTATATAAATAGATTTAAAAAAAATATATAGCATGACCCAGATGAGTAATTAGTATTGGAGAGGCAAGTATGGATCATTATACAATCTATCTTTTATTCAAAATTTCATTATCATTACAACTAACTTTAATGTCTGATACCCTAAAATAATAGTTGATTTTTTTTTTATTTTTCAACTTTGTATACTCACAAACAAAAGCACTGACACTGTCATGAAAAATCTATCAGACCAATGAACACGTAACCAGGGCCACAATGAAGAAAAACACTTTGAATAAGAAAAACACAGAAATGTATTGCTGAAAATTACATATTTTTGATTGCATTGTGTTAAGTGATATAATAGTGTACTAAACAGTTATTACAATAAACATTTCTCTACTGTCTCTTGAAATCACTGAAGTGTTTGTTAGTTTAGTAGAAATTCCAGTAATGTACAAAGTCATAGGCATAATATACTACAGCAGTACACAGGTGAATGTCTGTGAAAGTTATAGAAAGGGGATGTGAGTGGGCAATAGAAATTGTAAACTGACTGAATTTGGAGGCCTTGCTGACTCCTGAATTCACAAAAAAGCCTCTGTTAGCTGATGCCTGACCTCAGAACAAGCAATGCCAGGGTGACACTTGCTGATGTTACACCTCATTTCTAACTTACCCTTCTGATCACCTCAGAGGGATGGAGCCATTTATCCATCCAATTTTCCTGCTTTATGCCTCTTATAATGCCTGTGCTGGAACTCCAGGGCTTCAAGTGGGAGACTGGTGACCTTGCCATCCAGCTTTTAACCATCTGTGATGGGTTGGATAAATCCCCAAAAACTTAAATTAAGGCCTTAGTTTAGTTAGGCCTGAAACCAAATTTAGTAGGCCCCAGTCTTTTGGGCCATGGGGCACTCCGTAGATTCAGAGGGGCAAGTATCACCTGACTTAAGCAACCAAAGAGGTATTTCATATCATCTGACATCAAGTTGAGTATAAATCTAGTGGGGGAGGTATCCTCGGTCTCTTGCCCTCCCTCTCTCCGTGCGGTGTGGTGGGGAGGACTCCCTGTTGCTGCTCCCAGAGCGATAGGCCTGGCCGCTTCCCTGCCGAGATGCCCACAGCAGTTCTGGGCTCTGGGAAGTAAATACTTTTGTTTGATATTGCTTTGCTGGGTGCTCTTTCAGAGAAACTTGCTTAGTTTTGTTTTGGGTGGTGAAATCTGTGTGTTATTGGGGTGGACAGCTCTGGATGAAGTTATTGTTGTTTTTTCTTATATTTGTACGTATATGTATTGTAACTTTCCTGTAAATATATGTATATAGCTCTTTCCAGTTTCAGGGTTTTTTTTTCCTTCCCTCCTTTCACTGGGACTGCGCGGGTCTTGGGGAGGTTTGGCATTTTGCCAAGGTCGAACCCATGACACCATCACTGAGACATTTTATCACCAGGCCTATGGAGAGACCAAGTTGGCTCTTTCTCTTCGCACCACACAGTCATAGAAGGTGTGGACCAAGGCCAAATATATGACTCCAAAACCACAGTGGTCATACAGGATGTATTTTTTTTTTTTCTGGTATTTTTCAGTATGATCTGTGTAAAGATATAAGTCCTGTATGAAACTGGCTCAAGCCAATATTAGAACACACTTTAGACAACACTGGAAATTTAAACTAAATTAATTGGTATTCATTACTCTTCGGTATTGCACAGAAGAAATAGGGAAAAGAATAGTTAGTAATTGAAAAGATAATTTATGGCACATACTACTTGCTAATGTGTTATAGTTTCAAAATCTTTAATGGAATTTTTTCTCTCCCTTACCAACGCAAAGGTCTGTGAGCTGACACCCAGCCCCCCCGCTTGCTCCTAGCATCAGCTAGCAAAAGGGTGGCTGGTAGCTTTTAATTCCATGTTAATGGCTGGGGGGAGAATCGGGCAAGATGGAACTGGAATAGAGAGGTTTTTCCATTTTTTTTGCCACACTTCTCTGCTCCAGCTGCTGTGGGTGCCAGCCACCATTTGCTAGGCTGGTAGAAGCACTTGGAGGGAGCTCCCTTGGCTTGGCCCCCTAACTCTATGTGCCTCCTTCAGAGAGAGAGAGAGAGAGGAGTCGCCGCTCCCTGGATTTGCTACAGACTCCTTGAGGGCCGACACCACTTGCAGAGGAGTTACTAACCCGCCCCCTGCCCAGTGCTTTTGGACAAAGGACGAGGGGAGGCTCTTTGCACTGCCATGGGAAAGGTTTCAGCCCACCCCTTTGTGGCTGCCATGCCCAAGCGAGTTTTTGGAACCAGCTTCTCTACCTGGTCCACTCTTTGTCTCGCCGGAGCCCGTGAGTGACTCATTGAGGCCGCTGCCTCCCGAGGCACAGCATCACCTCCCGCTGCCAGCAAACATAACTGCACTGACAGGGGCACACNTGAGTCATAATGTCAAAATAGTTAACACAAAGCTCAGTTTCTGAAATTGGGTTCATCTTTTGTAACAAGAACAACTGTCACCACTCTCACTGATTTCTTGTCATTAAGGGATATCACCTACATTAATGTAGTAGGTTTGGTTTGTTGTTTGGGGGTTTCTTTGTTTGTTTGTTTGTTTTGTTTATTTGTTTAAAGGAAAGGTGTGTTTTCCAAATTACTTTATTAATTTCCTTCTGTTTTCTAAAATAGTGCAAGATGATAAGGTGAAGAAGAAAGAAACACAACTTTGGGCACAGANAAAAAAAAAAAAAAAAAAGGCAAATTTAAGCTAATCTTGTACTCATCTGGTCTCCCAGCAATTTTTGCACTTTTTGCCCTACTGTCACAATTCTGGCCTTGCAAATCAGGCTAAAAAACAAAACCAAGAAAATGAATTAGCTCTGTAATTTATCAGAGTACTGTTTTCACTAGAGATACCTTTAATTACCTTTTCACATAACTAAGTATCGTAGAGTGGAGCAATTTAAATAAGCAACTGTATCAGAGCTCTTTTCATTGACAGAATATCACAAATGAGTTGTCTGTAAATATTCATCATTCTAATATTGTGTTTGGTGGATTAAATTTAATCATAAAACACTTCCATATTAGCAAAAAAAAATATTTTTTACAAGAAAATTCTTCATCTGCTTTGTTTACCTGTAAAAGGATTTTAAGTGTAGTTGAACAGAAATTTGTAGTCAGGAGCTATTAGACACAACCAACTTTCTGCACAATAGGAAGCTGAAAGGAAGCTGCTGGACAGAATAAATTACTTCAAACAGTGTAGAGTTTCAGGGCCCAGCTCCCAGAAAGATCAACCTAATGTACTAAACAGGAAGATATGTGAAAGAGAAAATGAATACACATGGCAAATAAAAATTATTGTGTCTGTATCCCTTTGAGAGACAAAGTGTGGAAAGAAGTTAAAATAACATCTTTTACTTGGATAATGTGGTAAAGGGCATTCTGCCTCTAACAGACTGTACAAACTATGCAATAAGGCAGAGATTACCACACTTTTAACAGATAAAGAAATATCTTGAGAAAGACAGTGTAAGACCTACCTTACTTGGTTATCCTGCAGTGAAGTATGCAGGCCAAAATAAGGAGCATCTGTTTTATTGTAGCTAGAGTTTCTTCCATAACTACCCGAATTACAGAGTTTTAGGTGAACATGTCACCAAGGGGAATTGTACTCTGTATTCCTCCAATTTCATTATTTTTCAGAACAGACAATTTTCACATCCATGTATTGTAATGGTTAGACATCTTAAATGTAATAACAATAATATCCCCATACCCATGCAATTTTGCAGTTCTCATTAACTGCACTGTAAAATTATGCATTTATTTCTCTCTGTATATATATTTTTCTGTATGTAAACCAATAGCAGAAATTAATGTATCAGTCAGATAATTATTCATTATTTCTAATAATGACTACCACGCTATCACAGGTACTATGCTATATCTGAATAGTAAATAGAATATATTATACTTAAAATAGTGTACAAAAAAACCTCACTTCTTTTTATTCATGGCTACTTTGTCAGTTCCCTGCCTCTATTTCAAAATTCATGGCAAATAGAGATATGTAAATAAAGTATCTAGCCAATTTCCCGATGTCTTGCTCATTCATTAAACATATTAAACATATGAGAACCTCAGCTACAGTGATCACTGGATCTGTGTTGATTACTGACCACATCACACCGCTTGTACTTACTTGTGTACTGTGCATTTATGTATTCAATTTCCACAGGCCAACCAAGAAAAAAAATGCAACATTTTGAAAAGATGTTTTAAAATTTATCTAGAAAACACAGTTCGCACAAATCTTATTTATCATCTTAGAGGATGGTCACAAAGAAGAAAATGCAGTGTTAAGTATTTTTCTGCTTCAAGCACTGCAACATGGCTGATGTAATTGAATTGGAAACAAGTGGGCTGCTGTCAGCCATGTGCTTCTGAAATTGCAAATGTGAACACTTATCGGAACTGAAACCCATATAGCTAACATTTCCTGAAGGTTTGGAAATTTGCTTAGCAAATACAACCAAAATATAAACTAAAAAACCCCCAAAACTGCCATTAAAAAACACCAAAACAAAAACCAAAACCAAACCACCAAAAATAAACAAATAAACAGAAAAGTCTCAACACAAAACCAAAAAAACCCAAACCATACACTGGAGATGGTTCCAGGGTACAACACTATGCTCTTCTTATACCAAGCCTACTTTTCAATACAGAACATCAGAAACATTAGGAGAAAAATAGAATTTCAGAATTAATGATGATGATGAAACGTTTAACTAGTTGCCTTTGCATGGGATATTTTCACTTGAAACAGCTGCTACTTGTGTGTCAAAATTCCCCAACGTATTGCACTCTCTATTTAAACAAAATTTATCTGAACAAATAATAAGTCCACAAATACATTACTCTGACTTTCAGTGTTATTTACATATTTTGGCAGAAATTGTTTAGATTTATTCTATTTTAGTCAGTCTTGAGAAGTCACACGGGGGTCATAAGCTCAGACTGTGCTTTCCAGCTTTCATCTCATCACCTGAGGTTACTGCAGATGAATATTCTTTTCAAACTTAAAAGTTAACATACTCTTAAAGTGCATCAGCCCCATCCCTCCCATTAACTGAAAATGCTGAGAAACTGCTTTTCACTCACCTGCAACTGCAATTACTGAGCACTTCTCAGGTTCCTATATGACACTTGATGGTACCTGCCCCCTTTCAGTGCAGTTTGTGACCAGAGAAAAATGTATCCAGCTACAACAGGAAAATCTTAACCAAACATGTGCAACAGCATGCTTCTGATTGAGTCAGTTGTTTTGCAAATCTCTTTTTATAGCCATTTGTGTTGTGTGACTGAGTCACAGTAAACATTAGAAATACTTAGAATCAAAGAAGCTTTGGGTTCTATACAGTATTTATTATATACATCAAACCATTTAATTGGCTTGATGACTAGCATAGATTTCTCATCACGTATCAGTCAGTTCTATCATGCTTAGTATAATTAAACTGGACATATCAGTCCTTCAGCATCTTACAGAAAAAGAAAAGGATTATTCCCAGAAAGTGGAAAATGGTTAACTCTAACAAAATAAAATGAAGCAATTATTTGCATTCTGTTTCAAAACAGTCCTTTGGATCTTCTAAAGAATCATAGTTCATATTGACCTGTGATGGAATATGTATGCAAATATAAGAAGGGAAGTGGCATCCTCTCCCCAAATTAAAGAATAAACAAACAAACAAAAAGTAAAAATCCAGATAAAAAAATGAAAACATTGCTCTGCAACTGTTCTCTATAAGCAAGGCAACAAGTTGTCAAAGTGCTGTTTACAAATCAGTGATATTTTTGAAAGCTTTTTACTTTTTATGATAAAGGTCAACTATAAGTCAAGATGTAAAAGAAAAAAAGAAAACGGTCTTTTTGTTCTAAGAAAAAATATTAAAGAGAAATTCTCAGTATGTGATGGAACAAATCCATCCTTGGCTCACCTGTTACTGAGTCAGCAGTAGAAAGGAAAGCCAGCCAAAGGGAAACAATTGAAGTAATAGTTTCTTAACCCATAAAGGAAAATTAACCAATTTTACTTAATTGCATGTATCATATTTTGTTTACTGTTGCTGTTAAGAATAGCTTTGTTACAGTTACATGAAGTGATTCCAGGCCTTCTCTTCACTGACAGGAAGCTGAAGAATGAGGTCTTGAGGGGGTGAACTCCAGCCCTTTTCCATGCACACAAGTCAGTTATCAATGCTCAATAATTTCTTTCTGCAAATAATAATAATAAAAAATCTAACAGAAAAAAAAGACCATGGAAAACTGAACTTTCACTTCTGATTACCAGAAAAGAAAGGAAATCATAATTAATCCTTTGCTTTATCTGCATGGTCATGCAGGAAGTGCCTGTCTCTTTGACAAAGATACTCTGGTGTCTCTCTGACCCTGCGTCTGTTGCTGTGCCATTGCAGAGTGTGAAAAGGTTTCTGTTTCTTGTCCATCTGGTTCTGCCTTAAAACATGTATGATGACATCTCAGGACACTATACTGAGTGGTAAAACATTACATATAATGACAAGGAGCCAGCAGTCACCATTATCTTCCTGATCATAACATTACTTGGCCATGGCAAACACTATCTCTCCACTGACATCCTGAAAGTATTGGTGGGAGCTCTCTGCCAGACACAGCTTCAATAATAATTGCAGATCCCAAATTTTTTTTTTCCAGTAAATATTATATTTATGAGACAGAGAAGTGATACTCAAAAGTTCTTCTGCCTTCAGCAAACCACTTGAGCAATGCTGTGGTAATAAATCATTTCACTAAATCCAGAGAGTTTATTGCTTCATCTACTATGTTCTTCAGAAGAAATTGTTGCATCCTCTGTATTCCACACTCTCTAGTTAAATACTTATGAAAGTGTATATGTCTTTGTTTCTGTGTATGTGCCCTAAATACTTTTGGACCTACTCTTTTTTATAACCCGCTTACTGTTTTTGCAAGATCAAAGTCATCTCTTCTGAAGAACTCTTTTCTGATATCCAGGAATTTCACAGACTTCATCAGTTTTCTTCCATGAAAAGTTAAAATGCCTTAGAAGAAAGGCATGTGACTGGCCACAGGTAACTTTAGTCTACACTTGATCCACAGATTTGTGGCAGGGCTGGCAGAGGTTATGGAAATTGTAGTTATCTGACCCTGTCCAAGGGATTAGAATTAGATGATCTTTAAGGTTTCTTCTAACTGAGACCATTCTGTGATTCTATGATTTAAGGATTCTGTGATTCAAGGATTCTGTGATTCAAGGATTCTATGACTTTATGATTCAAGGATTCTAAGATTCTACAAATCTATGTTATGCTTCTTTACATGTAGTATTGGTGACTTTCTTGAGCACTCATTTAACCATGTTCATGAGTTATATATTGCTGAAGTTTAGCAAGCAGTACTTTCCAAGTTGTTTAAGCAAGCAGCTCTTCTATGAGCTAGTCATTGGCACTCTCTTTTTCTTTTCCCTTGTGAGATATATGAACCAAATCCAGTTTTGGCTCTGGCATCCTCCACCATTAGCATTTCATTAAGCCATCTTATTAACTCTTGGAATAGCCATCTGGACACTAATTCTTCACCAGATGTCTTTCTTGCTTCACAGGGAAGTAGCTGATGGTAAAATGCTTTGACAGACTGTAATGGTCACTGATGACTAAATACCTCCAGGATTTTTTATGTGTTTTTTCTCATCCCACATTGTCCTCCTTTGGGCCAGGACACAGTTAATTTTTGCAGTAACCAGAAAGGACCATAGCTAGGAGCTGGAGGTTATTCTATATCACCTCACATAATTTTGTGGAAACAGTGGAAGGAGTCTCATTTGGGTCATGGTAATGTGGCAGAAGGAGAGGTTAGGTATTGTCTATTATCATGTTCCCATGGTGAGCAGTCAGGTGTGAATTTTTCACCTTTTCTCTTGTATACTCTGTCATTAGTATTGTTGTTTTTAGTATTCATTTTCTTATTTCATTGCTGTTTCTGGTAAGTTTTTCATATCTCAACATATGATCTTTACTTTTAGTACTTCAAATTCTCCCCTCCATCCCACCACAGAGAGGTGGGAAAGGAGGGAGTGATCAAGCAGCACACAGTTTGGAGTGTTTCAATGGGAACACTGAGTTGGGGAATACAATCCCTAAAGCACAACACATTTTCATGTCAGGGCACTGAAGAGAGCCATGTTGCGTGTCTTTGCTTTGATACTGAGACAAACTGTGTCCTGTGAGGAGCTCCAGGGATAGAGGCAGAAGCAGAAAGGAGCTTGAACTGCATGTTCACCTTGACTCTCCTCACACCACCAAATCACTAAAACTTACTGTCACATAAAAATATAATTCTCCATTATTTTAAAATTGCATTCCTTTTTGTAAGATATGCATTGAACAATAATTTTTCTTTGTACTTGGTCCTATCAGTGTTAAAGCTGAAGAGTTAGATTCCAGCAACTCCCTGTGCTTGTTCAAAATACCCACAGAAACTGATATTGGTATACCTCTGTCAAGATTTTTATATCTCTATACCAGACATCTCTCTTTCTTTCTAGAATTTATAGCTTTCCATGTTTTTATTTTGTTTCTTTAAATGTTTTTTCATGTTTTTTCAGCTTGACGTTAAAAAAAAAAAAAAGGAGCCGTTCTAAAGAAAAGTAAAAATTATTTTCTAAACTAATACTAAAGTCATTGGAATAATCTGGTTTAATGTGGAATGGTGCCATCTTTCAGTCATTTTTTCTCAGGAGTTTCTGCTATAATATCCTAAAAAAGTCAAGTATTAATAAAGCAGAGAGTTTGCTCCTTTAATATTTTCTTTCTTATTGGCAGTTCCTGACAGCAGATTTGGCCTTTGACAAGAAAGTAATTTCTGACAGATGGTTGCATAGAGCAAGGTTTCAAAAACCTCTAATAATAAAATTAGGATTCTATATGTTCATGCAATTCTGCTTGAAAATTGAGGGAGCAGCAAGGGGCAGCTGGTTTGCAAGGGCAGGGCTGCCCTATAGCTGGGGTGATGGGGACAGGACAGGCTGGGGCCTCTCTGGCCACTGGGAGAGCAGGGCAGGGCTAGTGCCAATAATCAGAGCCAGCAAAGAGGTCAGTGATGTCTGGGCAAGTCACACGGTTGAGGTAGGTCCAAGTCTGAGCCCAGATGTCAGATCTGTCAGTCAGGACCAGGCAAGTGTGTGACCAGGAAAGGTCAAGGTCATGGCTGGGGTGCAGTCCTGCTAAGGGTCTGAGCTTTACCATGGTTTCCAAGCCAAGGCCAGGAGGCTCTGTTGAGACATCTCCCAGCTCTTTCTCACATGGGTCTTTCCCAGGAGCCTGATGTAAGGGCACGTAGTATCAGCACTGGCCCGGAGGACAGGCAGCCAAAGGCTTGAGGCAGCAGAGGCAACAAAATCCCTTGCTGCACACAGGTTCCCTGGCACTTAGTTCCTCCTGTTTTCCAAGGAAACAGAGAAATTTCCAAACTGTAACAGTAGTCTGAATCATAGCCCCATGCTGAATCTTTGATCAGAAAAAGAAGCCACACTGACAGGATGCAGAATGACTACTACCTGTTTCTTTGTTTCCACACAAAATTACAAAGGGGATCCTTAGGGTTGTGAACATCAGTGAGATACATGCCTCCAGCAGCCACTAGCTATTCTGTGATTTTGAAATAATCATGCAGCTAAGCAAGAGCAATATAAATTTCCTTCATTGGGAAATTGCATAGGGCTTAGTTAGCATCACTATCTTGCTTGTTCGTTCAGATTGACATTGACAAGAGAAGATTTGTATGCAGTGACTGTCTCAGGCTGATGATTTAATAATGTATCTAAATTGCTATCAATGATGAACACTAATAATTTGCCTATCATTTCACAATGCAGAAATGCGAAAGACACTCCTCATTCATTCATCTTGAACCACCTTGAGTTCGTTCATGTTTTTTACCAAATCAGTAATAATCAAAGTTCTCATGAGTAATTTCCTCCACAGTTTGAAAGCAATTCTTTTGGCTTATTAGAGAAACAAGAGATTGACATTGGTGTCAGATCAGCTTAATGGTGGCAAGTAACCCAATAGCTCCTCAGCAGTACAGACAATAGCATTTGGGCCTGTGTAGAGAGAAAAATAATGGAAGAAAGAAGATTCAAATCATCAGCACAGTGCAGGTAAGGATCCAATATAACCTTTTACTTCTTTAGAATGCACTATTTAATGACTTTATGCATTATGATTTCTGAATATGTGGTGCTACATACTGTCATTGAAGCTGCACAGCCATCCCAGCCTGCCATAAAAAACTACTTTGCAAAATTTGCAGATTAATCTAGTCTGGAACCAGCTGAAGACTACTTCCAACAGCTTCAGAGACTCCAAATAGGATATGAACACAACTTGGACACTGCTGGTAGAACATAAGGATAGAAATCAGTGATTTTAAACTGAAATTGTAGGGGTGGGGGAGGGGGTGTGGAGAGGAGATAAATAGTTTTTTGTTTCATAACATACAGACTCCAGCAAAATTATATGAGTATCAAGAGAAGATATGATACACAGGCTCCCAAATCAAATTACAGAGAATGAAAAATTCAATAAAATACTACGAAAAATAAAAATTTTCGAGAGAATATTGGCAAGAAAGAGTCTGGTAAAACAAAAAAAAAAAATTACTGATAGACTCTCTTAATTTAAAACTTCTATATTTTTTGTTTTCTTTTTTTGTTATAATCCATATGAACATGTATTCTAGATGTTACATGAGACTTTGGAGCTCAGGAAAATGAGACACTGAAAACATTGATTTCAGCCAAAGACTGTAAAGTGATGTGTAAAAAGTGCCAACTTACTCCAACCACAACTACTTAAAGCAACACGTAACCCCTCTACTATTCAGAGTTTGAAATTTCTGAGCTAAAAATCCATCAGGCTGCATCATTAGAGGAGCATGCAATGTGGACAAAATTCACAAAAAACCCACAAACAAACAAACAAACAAAAAAACTGAACAAAATCAAAAGTCAAAACTGAAATGAAAATTTCCTAGGAAGAACAAGAAAATACTTTTTAATTTATTGTCAACAAAGAATTAGGAACTTGACTTTCCATACTGTATGTGAATATACTACTCTCTCATATATCTAGTAATCACTGTGTTTTCAAAACCCTTTTCACCATATAAAAAAATACCAGTTTCAAAACATTACATGATGTGCTTTCTTTTCACGTCATTATTTTACTATCTTGCATGAGTAACTACTGGAAAGGAATTGTACACAGGAAAAAAACAAAAAACCCACCACAGAGAGGTACCTCCAGAGTCTTGCCTGAGAGTTACTCTTCACTGATGTGCTTTCCACTCAATTTTTTCTGCTGTTCCTAAGTTCTCCTTGAAGAATAGGTAATGTGATATGCAGGCTTCACAACTAAATTACAGTTAATTAAAACAAGAAAAAANCTATATTTTTTGTTTTCTTTTTTTGTTATAATCCATATGAACATGTATTCTAGATGTTACATGAGACTTTGGAGCTCAGGAAAATGAGACACTGAAAACATTGATTTCAGCCAAAGACTGTAAAGTGATGTGTAAAAAGTGCCAACTTACTCCAACCACAACTACTTAAAGCAACACGTAACCCCTCTACTATTCAGAGTTTGAAATTTCTGAGCTAAAAATCCATCAGGCTGCATCATTAGAGGAGCATGCAATGTGGACAAAATTCACAAAAAACCCACAAACAAACAAACAAACAAAAAAACTGAACAAAATCAAAAGTCAAAACTGAAATGAAAATTTCCTAGGAAGAACAAGAAAATACTTTTTAATTTATTGTCAACAAAGAATTAGGAACTTGACTTTCCATACTGTATGTGAATATACTACTCTCTCATATATCTAGTAATCA
>VXBX01003009.1:32615-61581 GCA_013400415.1 Scytalopus superciliaris
CATATATCTAGTAATCACTGTGTTTTCAAAACCCTTTTCACCATATAAAAAAATACCAGTTTCAAAACATTACATGATGTGCTTTCTTTTCACGTCATTATTTTACTATCTTGCATGAGTAACTACTGGAAAGGAATTGTACACAGGAAAAAAACAAAAAACCCACCACAGAGAGGTACCTCCAGAGTCTTGCCTGAGAGTTACTCTTCACTGATGTGCTTTCCACTCAATTTTTTCTGCTGTTCCTAAGTTCTCCTTGAAGAATAGGTAATGTGATATGCAGGCTTCACAACTAAATTACAGTTAATTAAAAAAAGAAAAAAAGAGTTAAAAAAAAAAAAGGCACAGTTTTTCCTGTTACCATAATCATTTCATGACAGTCTGTGTGCAAGAAACACCATGGAGGCAAACTCATGTCTCTGATTAAAGAGAGGTACTGATGAAGATTTCTTGCTCCAGTAATGCTACAGTAAGCATTGTGCTCAGTCACTTGTCCTACTGAGGTGCTTCAACCACCCAAATTATCTGTTGGAAAAGTAGCACAGCAAGCTGTGGGCAACCCAGGATGCTCACGGAATGCATGGAGAATAACTTCTAGAGCACACAATAGACAGCCCTACCAGAGATGCAATACTGGATCTGATGGTCACCAAAGTAAGCGAGATGTCTTGAGACATCAAGATTGGAGACACCCTAGAATGCAGTGATTGTGCACTGGTGGAGTTTGCGGTCCTGATAGATATGGATCAGTTAAGGAGTAAAGTTAGGCCCTTGAACTTGAAAAAAAGATATGCCGTCATCTCAGATACCTTAGGAATTTAGTGGGCTCTGACCCTTGTAGATAGTTGTATTTTAATCAACTAAGGCCTTGACTCGTGATATTTTAGTTGTTTTACTCCTAAATCAGTTTAATATGAAGATAGGAAACTTCAGCTAATTGAAGAATACCGGAGTGGTGCACCCGGAGAAATTAACTTTAAAAGGTTGTACACTCTATAGAGTTTAGTCAATAGAGATTGTTTTTTGCTAAGAGGTAACTTCAAAAGAATTCTGTAAGTAGAGAACAATTTAGATTTACATTACCAATGACAAATGTAAGTGTCTTAGGGTGAACTATAACAGTCTAGATAGGAGGTTAGAAGTCAGCAAAAATTAATTACACACTCCAGGAAACATGCCAACGTGAGAAAGACTCTGTGGTGAGGAAGATGGAAAAAGACCCCCAATGCCCCTTCCTCACATTTTCCTATGGTGGGGGGCGGGGGGGGGAAGCTAGATGGCAATCTTGCTCCATGAAAGAACAGCAAGAAGTCTGAGAACACCCATGATGCAATGGGGGACGGTGGATCTTTGGAGGGAGCTTTCAAAAGTTACTATGTATATATACCTCAAAAGTTGTAGCAAAAGTGAGTGTGTATGGTGAATTACCCTATCCACCAGCCAGCTGCATTAGAAAACAATGTCCAATCAATGCCTCTCTGACATTGGATTTCACTATTTGCTTCAAAATTTAGGAAAGATTTTCTGCTGTTCAGAGATAGTCAGTGAGATCTCCAAGAAATGGCCCTTAGGGACAAGAGAGCAGAAGAGAGCTGGCAGGTCTTTAAGAAGCCTTCCATAGAGGACAAGAGCTAGTAATTCCCAGGAGCAAGAAGATGGGCAAGGAAGGAAGGCAAGAGGCTAGCATGGCTGAGTAGGAAGGGAACTGCAGGTCAAATTCAACAGAATGAAGCAAATGCATAGGCAGTTGAAGCTAGGTCTGGAGGCTGGTGACACAAAGCTGAGTGGTGTGGTTGACACACCAGAAAGAAAGGATGCCATTCAGAGGGACTTGGATAAACTCTAAAGGTAGGGCCATGGAATCTCATGAGGTTCAACAGGGCCAAGTACAAGGTGCTGCACCTGAGCTGGGGCAACCCCTGGTATCAATCAGGCTGGGGGCTGAACAGATCAAGAGCAGCCCTGCCAAAAAGGACTTGGGGATGCTGGTGGGTGAGAGGCTGGACAAGAACTGGCAATGTGCACTTGCAGCCCAGAAAGCCAGTTGTNCACCTGCAGCCAAGAAAGCCACTTATATCCTGGGCAGCATGAAAAGCAGTGTAGCCAGCAAGGTAAGGGAGATGATTCTGCCTCTCTATTCCGCTCTGGCGAGACCCCACCAGGAATGCTGCATCCAGCTCTGGGGTCTGCAGGACTGGAAGGACATAAACCTGTTGAAGTGAGTCCAGATGAGGGTCACAAAATTGTTTAGGGGGATGGACAACTTCTCCTATGAGGAAAGGCTGAGCGAATAGGTATTGTTCAGCCTGGAAAAGAGAAGAGTTCAGGAAGACCTAGTAGTGGCTGTCCAGTACCTGGAGGGAGCCTACAAGAAGAAAGATGAAGAGAGTCTATTTACAAGTGGATGTATTGACAGGACAAGGGAGAATGCTTTACACTGAAAGAGAGTAGGTTTAGATTAGATATTGGGAAGAAATTCTTTACTGTGAGGATGGCGAAGCACTGGCAGAGGTTGTTCAGAGAAGCTGTGGATGGTCCATCCCTGGAAGTGTTTAAGGCCAGGATGGCTAGAGAACTGAACAGTCTGGTCTAGTTGAAGGTGTGGGTTTGGAACTAGATGATCTTTAAGTTCCCTTCCAACACAGGCCATTCTATCCCTTGCAAATCTTTTCTACAGTGATAGCAGTATAAACTAGGTCTTTGGTAAAAAAAATGCCATCATAAAAATTGAAACAAAACTACTCTCCACGTATGTTTTGCTGGGAGTTCCATAACAATTTTTCTCTTTACATTATTCTGCTTTCAGACTTCACGCATTCTGTGTTTTTACCTTTTTGTTACATTTGTAAGATTTTTTTCTACCAATTGTTGTTTTGGGAATTACCTAGCAAATCTCAGGGTACTGAATGAAATTGTGACTATCAGCAGGATGGTCAAAATGTAAAGTCCTAAAACTAAATGTTGATATTTTCAAGGCTTGAGGGAACACATAGTTTATGAAGGAAAGTTATAAGTATAAATTCTTGACAGGATGCTATATTACACTTTTTGTCACAGCAAGCATGTTGCACAGCCAATTCATTTGCAAACAGATGGTTTATGAATTTTTTTCAACATATAAATGCACTCTGTGTCTACTGTTGCAAATGAAGACTTCTGAGCAAGCTGCAAAGATCCTTTAACCTAACTCATCTAAGAGTGTTTTATGTTGTGTGTAAGAAAGCAAGATGGTCCTTAACATCACTGTAATGATCATCATTTATTCATTGTTTCTGTCCCTTACTGAGTTTGAAGAGGCTTCCTGAATTTTGTTACTATATTTTCAATCAGGTCCCCAGAAGGTTTCATGCTCCCATCCTATGCAAAGGTAGCCCATGTTCCTTTCAGACCAGCTTCACTGGTCTGAGGCAGAACCATCTAAGCCTAATCCTTTCTTTAAGAAAACATGCTTTCTAAGTGAAAGCCATATTTGTGTTCTGTTTTTCAAGATTTCCAGGCCATGTATTTTTACTTTTAAACTCGTTTATTCATTCACAAGTTCTCCAGAAAATATTTCAGTGACTGTCAGATTTCCCTCTGTTATTAAAAATAACATTTGAGATGACAGTTTCTATTTTTTGAAAACAAGAATATACAAGACCACACAGAAACTAGTTTAGAATCTTCATTATAACAATAGATGAGCACAAATGGCAAAGGAAGACTGTATAGAAAGGGCACAGCTGCTGAACATTCCTGGGTTGTCAGCAACTTGAGTTTGAGAGATGTCCTTATTCAGGCATGGCATCTTCAAATAGAAAGGCCTTTGTCCTGAAAGCTCATCAGAGAATTTCCCTTTTGTAAGCATGGCCATTTGCCTCTTAATCTAACACCAACTCTTTGAAGTCTACAGCAACATGTACGAAGGCTTCCTGCAGCTCAACTACATACTGTGTGAAGAACAATGCCTTTGTCCTCTCAGCTTTAATTGGTACCCTTACTCATTTTATGTGACTCATTCTTCTACATACCTTTTTGAAATCGTCCCTGTCTAACCGTTTGCTAGATTGAAGAGGCTTAATGATTTCCTCTCTATGTTAATTACCGCTTTCAAAATTGAATCCCTCACTCTACCAGCTATCATAATGTAAACAGCTGAATTTAAAGTACAAATTCAATGCAAAGGTAAGGATCCAGCATAAAACAGTGAAGTGACAATATAGAAGACTTTTTCAGCAATCATAGGACACAAGACTATTCTTAAGAAGTATTTTCCCCTTGAGTGATATAGTAATGCATAAACAAAATCATAAGATTTGTGCTTGCCAACCTACCTGACCTACCTAACCATAGGAGAGAAAACATCATAATAAATTTGCCTCAGAATCTACTTGTTTTGTATCTTTCTGCTTTATGATCTGTTTTTTTAGCCAGAAATCCACTTGAACTCCCACTGTGGAATAGAACAAGCCAGATATTTCTTCTAGTTTTTGCATTATTCCATCACACTTTGGCAACCAATTTTGGATATAATGACACACACACATGCACACACGTGCATACACACTGAAAGGCCATAGTCATGCTAGACTACACAAACAAAATTACTTATTTTGTGACTGAGCCTCTAGTTGGTAGATCATTTTCTCAAAAAAATCACTCGATGTGGAATGTGAATTTTCTTTCTGATATGAACTAAACAAAATTTGAAAAAAATATGTTTCCTCTGGCAAATGAAAATCAAGAAATACAGATAAAAAGCAAATTGAGTGGCCATATGTAAACATCTAAGTGCAAATTTACCTTAGACAATTTTGATGACATAAACATATGCAAAACCAAGACTCTAACAATTCTACAGAAAAGCCTANTTTTCAGAGAAAAGTGTGTCAGTTGGTAAAACTGAAACAAAGTGTTTCTATTTTATATTCAATTTGCATTGAATATTCTATGTATGTATCAATATTCAATTTATTCAATATGAAATTTAGTTTTCCACTGTGATGTACTACTTACAGGAATTATAATCCAAGTTATAGGAAACCTTAATTTTCTCCCCTGTATCAACACTCAGATCAGGCTATATTCTATATCACCTAATGGTTGAGAAAGACTGCATTGTTAGACATCTAGTTGAAGAAGAGAGTCCAAAAAACAAGCAGGAACTGAATCCAAGAGCATTGTGCTGATGTGTCAGCTGCTGGCTAATGTGGGCAATTAAATTTTTATAGATTATTTAGGAGCCTCATTTACCAAACATGATTTCTGTTATTGCACATAGAAGGAGACTGTTTGGTTTGTCAACAGAATAGTGGTGCACTGGACTTTTTACATAGAACCCAAGATAATGTCAATGCACGGTACACCAGGAAACCAGTTTTAGGGAGGACAGGAGATGATGCCATCAAGGAGTCCCTAGACATGTACACACTTACCCAGGACGAGCTGAGTTTTTTCAGGCTTTATGTTGTCAGCACCAGAGCCAAAAACAAGAGCTGTGAGAAGAATATGTCAGAAGTGTTGTAACTGGGAGGAGAAAAGGAAGAAATAAGAGCTTTAAAAAATTATGTTGAGCCCTACAGCACCAGGAGTAATCTGGAGGCAACAAGGTCTGGAACACTGTTTTTTCTGTTGAGGCTTGTTTACAGTGAGATTGCAAACCACTCACCTCTCCTTTAGTATCGTTCTCCTTTAGTCTTGCATTTATCTATCTCTGAGTGAGGAACTGAGCTCCAACATCACTAAACAGCACATAATGCAATAGCCCTGTCAACCTGGCACATAAGCTATCTCCCAGTGCACACCTCTGGCATGGCAGAATGGAGGTAAGGGACCTTATGATCTGCTACCTGACTCTACTACAACATGCACAAACATCACATTATGGAGATCTCTGACAATGCCTCTGAAGCATCAGAGGAAATTCTTTTCCTGCAAGATATCAAATGCAGTAACAGATTCTATAACCATTCTGAAAAGCAAAGGATCTCACATGACTAAAATGACATCAGATATGCAGGACATGGTCAAAAAATCTGTTTCTGTGATGTTGGTCAGAAAAGTACAGACAAATGGAGGAGGAAAAGGACAGGAGGTATTTCAATGGACTCTTGTGCCTTTTAAGGTGAATGGGAAGTTCCTTATTGATATTCAATATGTCTTACTCCTGCTAATTACTGAGGGCTTGCCCTGCTAAGTTTTGTTCAGTATTGAAATACGATGTCCTAGGAAGCATTTTTTATTTTAAAAGGATTACTTACAGTTTTCTGGACATTATGAAGCTCTGAATAGAGCTTTCGATAACAAATAAATTTGCCTCTTGACCAGCCTAGAGTGGTAAAACATGGATTAAGTAAAGGGACTGTATTTTCAGTGGTCATACTTTGTAGAAATATTAAAAATAAGTCATTGCAATATGCTGTAACTGGATAAAAATGCTGCTAGTCATACCTTTAAGTTTTTCCACAGGAATCTCAGTATGATGTCCTCTGCTAGAATAGTAGCTTATGTTTACCCATCCCCCACAGGGAACTATACAAAGGGACCAAATAAAATTACTGCAGGCAAGTGCTCTCCCACTGACAGTGAGGAAAGATGGAGACTCCATGAAGCCATTAAGTGGTACTTCAGTGATGACAGTATTATAAAACACATGTATGTATGCAACGTTACAGACATCTGATTGTGGAAGTACCTTTTAAGCCAGATGAGAAAAAGAAATAACTCTTAGAACTGGTAAATTTTCAGTCCTCATTTCAAGTCTTTTCTGAATAGCAGCCATCAACATACCTCCCTGAAGGAATGTTTATAAAAGGCTGTGTCCTAATGGACACAGCAGAGTATGCTTTATGCTCACAGAGAAGATAAACCAACTTTGGAGTACAAGCAGACTAATACAAGTGCTAAATAGAAACAATTGTTTTGTATGTATAAAAGCTGCCTTCTAGGTACCAGTTTGTATATTGTATTAATTTCTACAGTGTGAAATGCTAATTAAGAGATTGCATTAAAAGCAGTGTTTCCCAAAATAAAGGTACTAACCTCAGTAGAAGCTGTGACACGTAACAGTAGAGGGACGAATTGAACAAAAATTAATTTGTAGAAATGAGCATTACAAAAGAAGTTATAAACTAGGAAATGAAAATGCACATTTGGGAACTGAGAACCGAGGATATTTTGACGCTTTACCCAGTTCTATTTATAGGTAATATATACAAATATTTGCTATGAATTCACTAAGATCTTACAGGAGCAGTCTATAATGTTGCTTTAGAGATTAACGTTACCTGGCACTCTACTGATTATGTCAAATGACTGTGGCTACCATGATATGTATGGCAATATTACAAAAAAGAATCTTTCCTGGTAAATCAGAAACAGTGATTTAACACCAGGTAACAACTATGTCCCCATGCATTTGCTCAGCCACTCCCCTCAACAGAGATGGGTGAAGAGAATCAAAACGGTAAAAATGAGGAAACTAGTGGGTTAACATAAAAACAGTTTGATCAAGAAAATAAAATAAAGTATTCATGGAAATAATTAGAATAGTACTACTACTACTAATATTTTTAATGAGAGGGAAAATAATAAAGAGAGATAACTAAAACTAAAATAAGACAAGTGATGCAACTGAGCTTTACACAGTGTGGGATATCCCTTTGCTCAGTTGATGTTAGCTGTTCTGGCTCTGCCCCCTCACCACTTCTTGCCCACCTCCAGCTGGCTTGCTGGTGGGACAGTGTGAGAAGGAGAAAAGGTCTTGTCGCCATGTAAGCACTGCTCAGCAACAACTAACACATCCCAGTGTTATCAACACTGGTTTTACTCATTGTGACTTGTTCTAATTAACAAGGTATTAAAATATACTGGTATCTTCCTTTCCAAATATTTGGAAAGACTGTGTTCTTGAGTAATGTTTCTATTCATGTTAAAAAACTAAACATTAAAAAAAAAACAAGTGGAGGAAGAAAAAAGGCTTGTCATGTTAATTCTTGCAAAATCTTCAGAACCTACATTTCTTGTTGACACAACTCCCAGCTAAGACATCCAAGACAGCAGAGGCAGTGTCGAAATAAACTCTGCAAAACACATTTGACTTTTCATTAATAAGTTCATTGACCTTCTTTTGAATTGCAAATAATGTAGCCCAAAGCAGAAGTTAATTTTTTTTAGACAATACAAACTAGTTTGGGTGTTGAAGATATTAATGTTCCTTTTTAAAAACAGGTTGCACTCTGAACTTCACAACTACCAATACTAATGGAAATACGTTGTACAATATTTAACATCTACACTTACTTTATAAATAAATTGATAGTGCCATAATCCTTAGCTTTACCTAAGTATTTAAACATCCCAAGTAACTTGTAAGAATGTACATAGCCAACAGAACATGCTCTTTTATTCAATTATTGGTGAATGTTTCCATACTTCACTGAAAGAAATTAACTCATTCATGCAAGTAAAGTACAGTCTTGTCATCTTAATCACATTCCTTGTCTAAAAACAATTAAGGAGAAACTGTTTCACTATTTGAAAAACAAAAATCAGAGTTATTAATTTATTTTATCAGCACAAATATTTATCTGCAGTATGCTATTCCAAGAGCAAGAAAATAGTGTGCAGCTTTTATTCCTCTATTTTGGTCTCTTTCCTCAACCTTTTATATATAAGAATCTAGGTAAGTTAGGACATGATTTTAGAAAGCTACGAAACAGAAACCCACATGTCAGAATGTATGTCCCATAACTTCAGTTTGGTATTCTTCCAACAGTGTGATCTGTAGGTATAAGTTCCTAACTATAAATGAGATGGCTTCACAGGTAAACCTGTAGTTAGGCTTTCATGCACCTGTTGCAATGTAGAAAAAAGTCACTCTTGCATGGCATCTCACTCACATAACTTCAGCCATTCAGAAGTTAGACATTTAGCCTAAACTGTTTCCAGTTTTTAAAGAAAGAGTAGATACACAGAAGGTAAATTGTTCCACTTAAGTGATTAATCATCTTTGAGCACTGCCTTTCTCCTTTATTGGATTCTAGATGAGCATCTATACTAGATATACATACCGTATAGATGATGAAAGACGTCTGAAATTAGATGGGATGACTCTCACCCTTCCTGTGTGGATTAACATGGAGTCTTCATGCAGCATGTGAACTCTGTAAATTTGCATCACAACACATTACAAAATGTTCTGCTCAAGTAGGTCACCTCCAAGCATGACACACTGATTCTATCACCCAGAATTGTGTCCCAGTTCATCTTTTCTCCCAGGCCTGTGATTGCAAAAGATGAAGCCATGCATTACTCCACCAATATTGCTGAAAGATGGTAATAGAAGAAATCTTCAAAAAGTGATGTTACTAGTGTATGGGTACAGGCTACACTGATATACTTCCCATTTATTTTATGCAGTTTGTAACTTCCAGAATAACAGTTACCAAAATATCATGTTCAGAGTATTTTCTAGATTACATCTCTTTAGCAAAATAAGATTTTGATTTGGACTTCTGAACCCAGGAAGGCAAAAAACTTACTCCATGTGCAATTAGGAAACAGCTAAGCTGGGGCAGGGACTAGGAGTTTTCACAATGTCATAAGCTGCCTGCTGGAAACCAAAAGTGATCTAATATGGTTCTCTATTCATCTCAAATTCACACTAGAAATAAACTTTAATAATTTCCCATGTTCAAACTTGAAGAAAACTAAACCTGAAAGGAAGAATGAGAAGTCTTCCGTGTCAGACTTCTTTCCCACTTGAGGACTGGAGAGGTATATGCAGAGAACTGTTACACAGACTTTCAGAGACAATGATTCTACAACCTGCCCACAGTATTCATTACAGTTACTCATTGTCCTCCTTATTAGAATGTTTTCCCTCATTTCTATCCTGGACATCTTTGATTACAGCTTAAGCATATTATTTGTCCTCCTAGCTACTTCTCAAAGACAGACATAACTTTCCTTTTTCTTGTAGTCCTTCTGTTACATAAAGGTCATGTCTTTAGTTGTCCTTTCTTCATGCTAATAGCCCTACAGGGGATGATTCCTGGATCTCTCACCAGTTCTGTGGAGTGGACTGGACATACCTCTAAATTGCTCTGCTCTGGACAGTGTTGCTGGAAACATGTGTACTAACAACTGAAAAGAGCATTCCAACCACAGCCAGAGTTACGCTGTCTAGAGTAGAGAGAGTATTCCATATACCTTGCTGGCTGTTCTCCTTCTCTTAAATTCCAATATAGTTTGCTGAAGTGTTTTGTAGTATCATGATACTGCTAACTGACACTGCAACTGTCATAAAACCTCTTGATCACTTTCAGAGCCTTAATCTTAAGCTGATTCCTCTCCCTTATTTCTGTCATTGGTACTCCTGCCTACATGTAGTTCCTGGTATTTATTTCAAAATTTGAATTAGTTGTCCTAAACATTCCTCCAATATGTTGTCTATTTTGAATTCTATTAAGTTTTCCAACCTGGAATGCCTTCCAGTTTCTTTTCACCCACAATTTTTACTAAGCACTTTATATTCAGGCATAACTGGATACATACTCAGTGTAGAAAAATGAAAATGCCATAAGCTCTGTGTTCTACCTTGACATTTGAGTAAAAGCCTGCAGTTCTATGTAACAATATACTCAACTGCACTTTTTTAAGTGTATGACATAAGGACTGTAGAAGTTGTCATTGCTGTTAGAGAAGTTTGGAATATCCTATGGCTTTTTATGTTCTTTTTTGTCAGAACTACTTTATCTCAGCTGTCACATTTTAAAGATGAAACAGTAGTAGACAGAGATTTACTATGATGAACTGCACTGTTCTGTCACACAGCTCTCTGACCCATTGGCATTTTCAAGGCCACATTTTTCTCATACCAGAGTTAGTTAAGGAGTATGTAGCACAGTGAGAAGGCAGATTGTTGTTATTGCCTGTTAGTGTGACTGAGTTACACTCACGGTGAGGTCAGAATGACATTAGGGGATTCTTCCTCATCACAGTACCTGATTTTTCTTTACTGACATTTGCTCTTGTTACATTAACAAATATTTGCACAGCTAAATATTGTATACAGTCATCTCATACTGACTGAAGAGTGCATTACAAAAGTGGTTTTAGACGCCAAGGTATACTTCATCCACTACCTTGACATTCAACATCTAAATTCTTATTAGGTAATTGAGCCCTGTCATCCATTAAGAAAACAAATCAAAATGACAAGGTATGGATAGACATGGCAGTAACTACTTATACTGGATGGACAGTATACAATAAAAATGCTTTCTAACTGATTTACAAGACAGGCATAATTTCAGCTTGGTAACCCTATTCAAATATTTGCCTCAGGAAAAACTCAGCTCAATTGCTTTTAGTAGCCAGTACATGTAGATCCCATTACCCATCTCTGTTTTCTTCAAGACCAACTGGGCTATCAGTTAAATATTCTTGCGGAGGTAATGATTTTCATTCTGCAGATATTACACTTTTTTTCAAGTGATCAGAAACTTCTATATAAATCAATCAGTCATCAGCCATCCTTTTGATGTTACTCATTTTTAGCTGATGTATATATTGCCCCTTGTCAGTTGGAACTCCTAGAATGAGGCAGTTCAACTGATCACATAGCTCACAAGTTTTCTTGTAGACTCTTAAATTGACAAGGAGAGCTTTCAAGAACATTTGTGAAACATGAAAGAATGTCTGAATAGAAGAAAGTCACATTAAGCACTTACTTAGCATTTCAACTTTCTCACATTCTAGTCCTGAAATCATCTCTGAATATTTTTAGCCTCTGGGGAAAAAAATAGACCTAAAGAAAAAATAGAACAAGGCAAGTGCTATAGGTTAAGTTGTAGCTGAGAAGTTCATGATGTTTCCAGAAAGCCCTGACATCAGTCACTTATAACTTTATCAGATCATGACCTTTAACAGTGATTTTTTACACACTTCATTGTCTGCATAAAATTGAATCTTTCATAATTTTTCAGAAACTTTATCAGAAACAGCTTGTTTTTTTCCCCTCTAATGTTAGAATAAAGGTATATGTTTTCTCATCTGATTCTGGCTAAGCTACACATACATTTACAAAGTTAGGATCTCAAAAGATAAAATTCAGGAAGTCACATGTGTAACCTATTGTAATTCCACTGTGTGTGTGCTGTACAGCACATAATCCCTAATTGTATAAACACAAATTTTCCACAAGAACCCTGCTTCATTCACTTCATAAAGGCATTAGTGGTTCTTTCACAAGCAAGTCACCAATATTCCATTTTTTCTTAATGCCCATCTACCATCAAAATGTGCAGTGCAGTTAGCTATAATCCAGGTTGACAGAACATCAACTGTACTCCCAACCTGCCCTTTGCAGGCAGTCACAACCACACCCCCAGTACAGGGAGGGAAGAGGACGGGGCAATAGGAGGAAGGGCATTCCTCTCTGAAAGTCCAGTAAACTAACACACAGAAAGGCATTCTCAGCTGTAGTGGAGAATAACCACAGAAAAGACTCAGTGCAGAATTACTGCCCTCTAAACATCTGTGTGTAGGCAAGGAAAAACCCTCATTCATCAAATAATGTCCAGTCCAGCTAAAAAACTCCACATGAATCCCATCAGCAGTAGTCATCTCTGCCCAACCTGATTCACCATCAGAGCAAATCTACCGTATCTATATCATGATTCAGGGCTCCTGGAAATCATGGGTTGTGGGTCATGAAGTTTCAAATGACAGATATGGTCAAACAAGATGACCTAAAACACTGCACATGATCTTAAATTTAAACATTTCTTCACTTCATACATTTAGTTCTGTGACCTCAGTGGCCTTTTATTTTATTTTATCTATATATGCATCAATGCATATTGTTTCCTCAGGTAAGGTCTCTTGGCTTTTGTTTTTTTTCCCATTTTATTCCTATCTGCACACCTCGACATTATTATTTGTCATGCTTGAGTTTGCATCCACAGGGATGGGGATCCCTGAAATGTCATGTACCTCCATGACATTATATAAATAACAAAAACTAGAAAAAATAAATCAGAAGCTTATTTTGTGCAGCTACATCATGAAGCTTTGCAGAACTTCTGAATTAGATGCTGTTGAAAGAAGAGGGTTAAAAGAGAAGAATGATGAGGAGGGCGATAGATTCCCTCAAGTGACCTTGCAGCTGGGCGCACCAAGGCCTGGAAAATAATAGTGTGGGATACCCCATATATTATGCCTTCTGCCATTTATCTCTGTCTGTTTTGAGAAGTAGAATTTTGTGTAGAGATAACATAGGTGTTTGGAGAGACTTGGAGACACTCTCACAGACATGGTTGAGCTCCCTGTTTTGTGGGACAGAAGACCAAAGATCATAAAAAACACAGAGGACATGACAGCATCATGGTAAACTGTGTGTGCATTGGCCAATGATAAATGGGTGCAGATAGGCCTGCCACCCACTAGCATGCTTCAGTGTCTCTGCAAGGGTGTTGCTTTGGGATCCTCTGGTTAGCAAGGTAATTAAATAAATTTACTCTTTGCATTTCAGCTGCTTTTCAGCCTGCCTGTGTCAACTCACATGGGTGTGTACTGATTTAGTACAATTAACAATATATGTTCTGACAACATTTGTCTGTGCGTTATTGTATTCAATAAAAAACTACCTTTTTGTCTTAGTTAGTTTAATGCAGCACATGGTGCTACCAAGGAGATAGAGGTTCAAAGGTGGCAACAGTCACAATATGTATCAATATATGGCACAGTTGTTCAAAAATCCATACTCTCTTTTTACTGACATTTACTGAAAAAAAGATTTAGTCACTTTCCAAGTCTACAGGTATGACAGAAGAAGAATATATATTGTGAAGAAACAGAGCATGAGGGGAGAGAGAGAGAGAAAAGCATTTTAGGAACTCCAACTATACATATGTGCATGTATGAATATAGGAAGTCATAAAAAAATAAATCAACCATCCCTAGAGTCATGGATTTACCACTGCCTTAAAGTAATATGAATACATACATGAAATCCTAGTATGATAAAAAAAACAGTCATCACAGATTTCTAGGCATTTAAACATGAATGAGCCAAGATACGTTAATGGAAACATAGAATATGACAATTACAACTATATAAATGTTGTAAATTAAGACATTTGCAATTTTAAAAAATATTAACACAAGGTTAGCCTAGAAGTTGAATAAAATCTCTCATAAAAATTACTGACTCTGTGTAATTGAAATCACAATAGTTCACTGTTTCTCTTCCCTCCAGGTTTCTTCATAAAATGTGTTATCTTCAAGATGTCCCAAATCCCCCTGAAATATTGAACTAATGGTATTGGCACCCTGTCTGGCTACTCAGATCCAGAGGCCAACAAGGAACACCTGTCTCAGATTTTATTAATCTATTTTTCAAGCTATAGAAGGTGTATGAATTAAGTTCGGAAAGCAATTACAGTTTGTCTGTAAATGCTGCAGCCCATGTAGAGAAAATAATAACGCATTAAGATAAAATAAAATTGTATTTTATTTGGAAAAAAAAAAAAAAGTGGCAGGAAAAAAGCAACCAGAATGTTCTTCTACCTGAATTTCAAAAGGCCTGGAAGTGAATAAAATTACAGTCCTTAAAGAACATACAGCATGTTTCACAAATGCAAGGCAAATGCCCCTTTAAAATACAGTGCAAGGACAGCTGTCACAGTGAAAATAATTCTCTAACCTGTAATCTTACAATCACAATCTCCTTCATCCATCAGCATCTCTATAGCCCCTTTTTGTCTGGCCAGTGAAATTGATAAAAAGAGCAACCACCATGGAGCTGCCTTTAAATTATGTGAAAGACTGAAAGACGGAAGAATAATTGAACACAATCTAGGGCAACAGCATCCATTTATAGTGGTTTTCTGAAAACGTGGTGAAATTCAGTGAGTTCTGTTTCCCATGGTCCACATCTTCCACCCTTGCAAACACATCATTTAGAGATCAGATACAGACTTTGCTTCAGCATCGTGGGTTCTACACTGTTGTATGACTTGAAAGGGATGAATCAGGCCAGGGACTAGGGACCAAGAATCAGCTCTCCAGGTACTTCAGTGAGACTCCAACACCCCAGACCAGATCTGAACACTATTTGTGTATTTGGAAAAATAAGAAGTCTTTTGGACATATCTGCCTTCAAACCTTTTTGTGTGGTGTAGCTGTCTTTAATCCCAAAGTTTGGTTTTCCCTGCTATAACATCAAGATACATAAAGCATTCACAAATGGACCCTCAATGATTTGCACTTGAAAAATGTTAAATACATGAAACTGGCTTTTTGCCCTACATCCCAACAAAACGACCCCAATCTAAGGCTAAGGAAACCTGGTCCTTTTAAATAACTCCAAATTTCAAACTGTTTTCTTTCAGTTATTTATGCCTGCTGCATCATACTTCTAGAAATATTTTTTAAAAAAATAATGAGAGAAGAGTCTAACAACAAAAGAACCAGATTTTGATACTTAGGATATAGCATGCTTTAGTTCTTTACCACTCACATGCTATTAGAAGTGCTGTGGTTGTGACACTTCTGAAACGACATTGTTCATGTGTGGTTAGCATTGCCGGACATAGCTACATGCTTCTGCTTCCACCCACAATGAGGAATACCTACAATACGGTGCCTGACTAAGACCCACCCCCCTCCCAGAGCTGCTCTGTAACTTGCTTTTTTCTTTTTGAACCAAGCACCATGTCTACATTTTAAAAATAATCTAGACAAATGTTTCTTTTTCATAGTAATATTTAAGTTCATAGAAAGTTCATTAATCCAGCTTCTATGTGTGGCTTCTTAAGAGTTCTCTTCACTATGAACATGGCTAGAAACAACATATAGTATAGGCATAAAGGATATTTTTGACAGGATTAATTAAGAAGTCTACCAGACATAGACAAGTCCTTGTTGTGTAACATCAATGTAAATAACCTTAAAGTTAAAGTAACTTCTGCTTTCTGTTTTAAAACTGTGATCCCAAACAGTTTCAATTCACAAGAAGCTAAAAATGTTTTTTGATGAACAACTGGGTCAGCTTTGACAGAAGTTTGGTTGAGATTACTTTTCCCATGTTAACATTCTGAAGGGAAGATAAAAGAGGTCTTTCAGCTGTCCTGTATTCATGATTAATTGTAAATATTTTTTTAGTTGTTGTTCATTCTGGAGCCTCATTTTGAATTTAAAATGGATGTTGCTCTTGGATTGTCCCCTAAAGGTCTAAAGGTTTAGTATGGCCATGTGAGGCTTCCGTTCTTCCACAGACCACCTGGACTTTTTCTGTAGTGTAACAATGAGAAAAAAGAAAGAAGATATTATCATGTTGATTTATTTTTTTTTATGGTTTTCCATAATTCTAAAGGCAAGAGTATTTTTAAAGTACTGTTTGATTTCAAACTGATCTGGTCCAGGATAGAACATTAGATATTATTTAAAGACATTTAAAATATGCGTATGTGTGTCTATATGTACACCTACAGAGAAGAACATTATTAGAGCACCAAGTGTTGTACCTTTCTTATCATATGGACTAAAGAAAGACTAGAAAACCAGCCTAAAATTTCAGGATTAGTAAACTCCGATTGTGAAATCTGTCTGATTTTTGGCAGAAAATCTGCCACCTTGATGACATGCATAATTATAGCTGTTAGAAGTACAGTTTCTATTTGGTAAAATTCTATTCTATGTACAAAATTAGGTAATAAGTACCAGTATAAATGGCATTCTCATTTGAATAGCCATACTTCTGCTGTTCCTACAGACTGAAAGGAATGTTAACATTCTTGCAATCCAAGGATTTCTAAATCAATTCCACCACAGTCAAGGCAGTGGTGTTCAAAGAATTTGGAACAGTTCTGATTATTTTTTTTTAAATATATATACTTTAGTGTAGTTTTTATTCAGACACAGGCTGTGGAAAAGTTAAGTCAGTGCTAAACCAAGTCTTAGAAAACAAAATACCACCGAAAACTGAAAAGTGCCACTTCTGCAATTTTAAGATATTCTTTGGATTACATAATTTCAGATATATTGCTTCAGCTTGAAGATCTCACGTATCTTGCAGCAGCAAACAAATGAAGACTTATACATGAGGACTCTGATATTAACTAAGTATTTATTCTGACTGTAAAGTCAGGAATGTGGGTTATGTGAAGATGGTTAATATTTTACATTGTAATTTTCTAACACTTTGTAGCCTGATTCTTGACAGCAAATCCTGAATTGGAAGTGCCCATGCTGTTTGACTGGAAGAATATTTATGACTGGGATGCAAGGTCAGCTCAGATCTGGCAGAACTCATTAGTTCAGGTGTAGTGATGTGGAAATGCTTCATAGCTTCCAGAGCTAGCACTAATCCAGAAGTGATATTTCTGCTCTTTGTTATCAATCAGATACTGATACAATTATAAACTGGCTTCACATAAAGACATGCTGGGTATCTCCACAACCTGTTCTCACAAAGATGAGTACTTCTTGCCATTTGGAACATTCTTTCTGCTTCCTCAGAAAGCAATGTGAGTCCATCCTAGATTATTAGCTTTGAGCACTATGGGTGACACTTAGTTCATCTTCTAGAAGGGTTTAATAGCTTAAAGCATAAATGCAGAATGCAGACTGTGCCAGCACAGCATTTAAGCAAATACAAAGTCTTCAACCACAGTGCAAAGATTGAGTGACTGGCTCTGTAGCTAAGAGCTGATAAGTGTTATATACAGAATAAAACTACAGCTGTATCGAAGCTGATTTTTGCAGTATCTCTCTTGTATCCACTTCCTGATCCTTGAGATTAGAAAAGGGCTCATTAACAAAGGCATGACACGAGAATTTATGAGAAATAATATAGAAAAGTCCCATTACCTGGGTTTATACTGAATTATGTTTGCTCTATTTGTAAGAATGTATATATATAAAAACAGTACTATTGAATTAATTTGTACTAATTACAGATTATACTGAATCCAACACTGTTTCAGTTGAAAATAAAAACGGGACCATTTTTTCCTGTTCTCTTTTCCACATCTCTTAAGGATCTGAAGTTTTCATCTACTTATGTCTATTTACTTTTGTCCCCAATTGCACATAAATGTTGCTGCTTTTATTATCCATATGAATATATAGTAGCCTTAGAATGAAATTATAGTTGCCTAAATGCCAGTGCATATGACCAGGAGGCATGACAGCTAATGATACCCCATGTCTCACCCAACACAGTTCCTCCTAACAGTATGTTTCCATCCAGTAATGCTATGCTTTTATATTTCTAAGATGGTTCCAGAGGAATGCCTATCTAGGTATTAATCATTACAGTACACAAGAGGCGGAAATGTAGGTTACCCTGTGTTAAAGGATAGAATTGTTTATCAAACATGCTAATTGATTGATTAAGGATGCGCCATGCTAATTGATTGTTAAAGAATAGAGTTGTTTGTCAAACAGAATGTGCTATGCAGAAGTGTAAATCACAGACTAATGTAATTGCCGAAGTCAACAATACCAGTTCCTGGACCTGATAAGGATTACCTTATGAGGAAAAGAGCAAATTAAGGGCACCTGAGGAAGACCTTTACCTTCAGCTTCAAAGCCCACCAGGAGGCAGAAAAAAGACCCCCTACATGCACAGAGTACACCACTAAAGTCACGTACCCGGAACTGAATACCAATAAAAGGAGCTGACAAGAAAACAGAAGCGCGGCAGTTGGTGGAGCGGAGACTCCCCTGTCACCCAGCGCTGCATTTGCTCATATTCTGCTTACTGCAATTAATAAATTTTTCTCATTGGACACGACCTAATTCGACTATTGGTCTTAATTTATAACAACCCCATCCATTAGGTGATTATGCAGCAAGGGGGAATCACAAATGGAACAGGATAAAGAAAATATGCTCTCCATGCTCTAGCATGTCAGTATACAACTAATGATGGGCAAAAGGCTTTTGTTCATGGTATAAACTTCATGTCAATGCAACAGTCAGCTCTGAAAATGGCTTCCAACACTGCTCTTTTTTTTGCTGGTTGTGACAGTCCAGGATGGTTCTCAGAAGGCTACAGATACAGCATTTTTACAAGCTGAAATGCTTCTGCAAATGATGTTGAAACAGAATCTTTCCCCACAATAAGAGAATATTCTGCCAGTTAAAAGGTTATTATGTTTGTTCCCTCTTTTTTTTTTTTTCCCCTTCTTTTTCCCACCTTTATGCTGGTTTTCACCCAAAGCAGAGATTATCAATGCTAATCAATTCTTCTTAAGAGTTTCACTCAAGTCTTCTTAAAAAGCTATTTATCAGCCCCATGTTGCCCATTGCCTTGATTATTTTCTGTGCCACAATTAGGTAATTATTTTAAAGAACAACGCACTTTAAAAAAAGCCCTATTTTTTGTCCCATCATACTTTGCTGTTGTATATGCTTTTCATTCTTCAGCCATTGTCCTCAAACATATACCTTTCTTTAATATTAGTTTTAAAAGACACATTGTTGCTATAAAAACAAAAACTAGGACCAGTGACTAGCCATGGGTGTATGTTATAGAATGTCATAAAGACCGGACAGGCCCAAACCTATGTCTTCATTTCAATGTAACTAGGCATTTTGCAAAACCATGTGAGTTCAGCACACATCTTTACTCAATTAGGCTACAATCCTAGCCTGCAGTGTCCCACATAACATCTTAAATGTAGATATCATAACCTCTCATATCACAACCTTTTATGTGTAAAAAACCACATCCTACAACTCCTACTAAGCACTAGTGAACAAAACTATCAACACTTTTATAACAGACATATATAACAAGTGTGAGTCTTTGCTTGGTTTAAGGTTTAAGTAAAGGGGAAAGGCGATAAATGTGGCTATTGCATACAAAAATATGGTATTAAAATAGTTATATAAACATAAAATAAAACAGATAAAATTATAATTACTGTGAAATGTTAAAGATAATACCTTGATAGCCATGAATTTTCTGATTATTAGTCTTGAATTCATACAGAATTTCAAAAGAATTTTGCTACTAACAATTTTGGTCAAAGAGTAAATTAGTATATAACCAAAACAGTCATAATTTATAGATTCTTATAATGAGCAGGCATTTCAATTAATTTGTTGGACATCTCCCCCACTTTATTTCTGTTTAATTGTACTCAGTTTCCCCTAGAGATTGCCACTTATGTTTCACACTTAAATTGAGCTGTAAGTAAGTTAAATTCTTATAGAATTCATATACATAGTATTTTAAATGGATGAAATATCTTTGTGCCTTGTTCTCATATAAAATAGGGGTCTTTGTAATTCCTTGTATGCAAGTGGCCAAAGTCTATGAGATTATGGTCCTTACTTTCTGAAGCTTCCAATCCAGTTCAGTTTTTCTGACTGTAATACCAGACATTTCCAGAGCAAGGTGTCCCTGCCTGTTGCAGGGGGTTGAAACTATCCAATCTTTGAGGTCCTGTCCAACACAAACCATTCTATGACTCTAGGACATTTGCTTTTGTATCACAACACTGCTTTCAGGCTACTGACTTTTGATTTTCTCTAAATGCTGTTTACTGCTACTATGTTAACATGGAATCACTGCTTTTGTCAAATTAAAATGAGGTAGATAATACGTAACTCAAAAATAGCATATATTTTTGTTCAAACCATAACTGAATTCAATGAACCGTGCACAAATTTTATATGCCTTAGGCAGAATGAGTCACTTCTGCATTCTTTTTGTAGAGATGTACAGTCCCATCTTACTGACACTAATTTCATCTATCACAGAGACCCTTTAATTTTAGCTGTAGGTATGGTCACGTCAAGAATTTGGATGTCAAATGAGATTGTCTGTCAGTGGCACTGTATCTCTAGTTGCTATGTATTTTATGGCATTTGGCATTCAATCAGACAACAAAGCATCGATTTAGCTTCAGTATTCCCTACTATAGAAATGGAGATGGTATTTTAGAAAATTGTCAGCTTCAGCCTGTAATTACCTAAGGAGTAAGCCACAGTAGCACTCCCTGAGCCCAAGCAGAATTCTGCCAGTGTAAATGGTGTCTACAAAAGTACATCTGCAAATTGCATTACATCTGTAAGACAAAAACCAACCTAACAATTCCCTCTGGAGAATGAAAGAAACATTTCTCATGTCTGGTAGCCTCAGTCATGCCTCAGTCTGGTAGTTGAGCTGAAGAAAGGTTTATTTCAACTTACCCGCTTGCATTTTCTGTTCCCTGTAACAATGAAAACAGATACGAGGGAGGCAACAGAACAGACACCTCATCATTCCAAATTCATGAATTTTGGAGACGCTCAATTACATAATTAGTTTTTATAAATTATACTGATCCTAGAATGAGTAAAGAAATTAGATTTGGGAATACTGTTTTAAGTAATTTAAGCCAACAATCATGCCTCCTGACAGCAGGGGTCTTTCAAGCTGTATTGCAATAATGAAAGCATTGAAAATTCCTCAGATACTCCCAAAAAGTATGGAGTGTTAAAAAGTTAATTATTGCAGTTATTATACTGAACAACCAGTGGAAGACTATGTACAGACTATTAGTTTCCATTATACATATTAAGTTTTGGTAGGCGATTCCCCAAATTTACTGAATCTTTCCAGAAACCCCAGATTTACACAGATGAAACTTTGCCAGAAAAAAAAGGAGGAATTATTTTGCTTTACTGATTACTGGCCTTATATAGAGTCATTCACACATCACAGAAGAGCTTCAGAATGATAATATGTATCTTAAATTATGATAATATATAACATTACATGTAGCATGTTAAATAATATACTTTGCTTTTGTGAGCACCTTACCAAAAATCAGTATAGCAGAACTCAGCTATTTGTATTAAATCTCATAAGAAATGAAAGAAAAAGTAAACTATGGACTGTACAGAATTACTTACTTCCCTTTCTGGTATTCCCCTCTACTGCTGTTATAAGCTGACCTGGGCCAGCAGTCAAGCACCAAAACTCCCCCTACCCATCAGGACTGAGGACAGAATAGAAAGATCAAAGGCAAGAAAAGTCAAGAGTTTAACAGGCAAAGGCAAAAAAATCACCATCAAACCAACCGGTGCAGAGTTGGTCATTCACATCTCCCACAAGCACAGTGACTATCCAGCAAGTCTCTGACCAGTGCCCACCTTGGAAGAAGCCCACATCTTTCTACCCTTCTTCATCTACCCGCAGTTTTGTCTGTCAAGCATGCTATGGGCTATCCCTTTGGTCAGCTGTGGGCAACTGTCCCAGCTCTGTTCCTTCTCAATCTCTTGTGCAGCTCTAGCTTACACACTGGGGACAGGAACAGAGTGAAAAATGGAGAGAGCTTCAACATTGTGCAAGTAGTGTATGGGAATAGACAAATTATTAGTGTGTTGTCAATACGGTTTTAGTCAAAATCAAAGATATAGCACTGAATTGGCTACTGTGGTGAAAGTTAATTCCTTCCCAGCCAGGTCCACTACAACTGCTTATGTATAACTTAAAGTTATGTGGTTTTGATGATTTTTCACCAATCTGAGACTTTTCCTTAAAAACAAACAAACAAACAAACAAACAAACAAGACATAGTCCAATAATGACTTTCCAAAAGTTATTTTCCGGAGAGTATACTCTGTTCACACTTGGATGTTGCTAGAAATAGAGTGGTGCCATCAAAACGGGTGAGAATTAGGTTCTCTTAAATTATTATCTTTTTTTCTAACATGTAGACAGCGCCAATAAGAAATACACAGCCACTATAACAATTACCAAAAGTGTCACTGAAATGGACCAAAACCAGAGACCTTTCTAACTGGCATGAAATATGAGAGTTTTGTACTTTAGGAGCTCTATTTGCTATGAAGTCAGTGTGTGGTCCATTTTGAAATAAGGAAAGAGAGACAGTGTTCTTACACTGAAAATAACATCTGTATACTACATTAGTGTTTACACTAATTTTCTATGGAGAAGAAGGAAGTGGGCCTTTTCTCCTGCAAGCACTGCCCGTCACGGGACACCATGCAGTGTCATACAGCACAGTCACAGCTGAAGGAGAGCTGCCCACTCGGGCCTCAGCTGAGGCCCCTGATGCCACTCATCAGTCCCGTATGACCCACATCAGGATCAGTTTGTCCCTGGGCACTCCCTGGCAAAGGATACTGACACCTTTTGAATGTGTGGTCCCTTCTGCCACAGGAAATTAATTCGCTGACACACAGGGTGCTGAGGAAGCCTGGAAGAGGGATGTTTCTTCAGCTTCTTTTCTGGGCACACTGACGTCTGCTTCACACTTGAAGTTGCTACAAAAGTTTGATCGAAATACGGAATTTTTTTGGTGTGTGAAATATAGCAAGAGAGATGATATTGCACTATGGTAGACTCCAGTGTTGCTCCAAAAGGAAACTCTCTAAAAGTCCTTTTCTCACCGAAGTACCAAAAGACACAAAACTTCAATGAATTCACCAATTTCCAGTCAGAGATGCACACACTCGTTTTCCCCTTCTGAGACGCTCGTGTTTTATCCTCTATCCCCAGCGTGCTGCTAACCAACAGCATGTCCGTCTTCCGAAGCCAGATGCTCGCCAGGCATAAAGAACCCAAACCGCGGGGCATCAGGGAGACCCGGCAACGCGGTGTCCCAGGGACAACTCCGTCCTTGGCACCGAAGGGACCCCCGACACGGGGTCCCAAAACGCGCCTGCCGCGGGGCCCAGAGGACACAGACGATTCCTCGCCCCCAGGAGAAGCAATGCCGAGCGTCCTGCGCTGCGGCGGTCCGTGCCCGCGGGCCCTCCTGCCGGGGCCACCGCCCTAAGGAAGGGTCCGGGGACTCGGCGGCCGCGCCCGCCGGGGAGGAGGGAGCGCACATCCTGCTGAGGAAGTGGCCGCGGCTGCGAAAACGAGGAAGCGAAGGGTTCGGCGGTGCTCAGGGAGGGGCCGTCGCCGCTCCCGGCCGTCCCCCGGCTGGCACGGCTCGTCTCGGCTCGTCTCGGCACGGCATCCCTGCCGGCGGCGGGAGGAGGCGGCGGCGCGGGGCGAGCGACCCGCGGGGAGCGGTGAGTATGGGCCCCGGCTGCCAGCACGGGGAGCTGCTCGGCGGCTGCCCCGGCGACACCGCCCCGGCCCCTTCCCCGGCTTCCCCTTCCCCGCCAGCGCCGCGCCGGGCTTGGGGCCGGGCCGGGAGGAGCAGGCGGCGCTGCCGGCGGACGCCGCGGGGCTCGGGGTGTCGGGGGGCGCAGGGAACCAGCAGAAAGGGAGGCCGGAGCGCTCGGCAGCGGACGGGAGGCATGGGTGAGGCGTGCTGGGGCGGCGGAGCGTCCTGTGGAGCGGCGGCAAAGCGGAGCACTGTGTCGGGGAGGGAGCGGGCGGCTGGAATCGCTCCACCAGCCTGAAGCCTGCCTGTACAGCAGTGGTTCGGAAAATAAATACCACTAGCCTAGCGTCTCAGAAATTTAGGTACAAAACAAAACAAATAATGATTTCACCGCATCTCGATGCGTTATTGTGGTGGCAGGTTTTAAACAAAGCAAATTACACAAAAATAGGGCTTGTGTTTGAATGGTGCGTAACCTGTCAAAGCTGTGATGCCTGACAAAATGTCTTTGAAAACGCGGATTTTTCTTACCAAACTTCCCTATTTTGTTTCCAAGAAAATAGCTGTAGCTATTGTGTTACTAGAAGTGCTGAAAGAAGTTGATTCGACAAGCCTGGTGTCAGTCGTTTCTCTTCGGGTTTTTTCTGCCAGCATTATTCAGTTATCTCTATTAGTATTGTACTACAGAAACTTTATGTCGTGGTTGGCTAAAATAGTTTGAAATTGTATTATTTCAGCCAAAGATAAAAATTACTTTTGTTAAGTGAAACAGTCCAATAGAACAGTGAAAGGTGGAATCCCAATCTGGCCAATTTACACGATATATTGTAAAACAATTATTTAAACCAATTTTAAAACGAAATTATTCTTCTTAAGGGCACTAACATCTTATAATTTTTCCTTATGTTATTTTCTTTCATTTTAGTCCACAGGAGCTTAGATCAGCTGAGCCTTTGGGTTGAATCTGCAGAATAATCCATGGGAACAATCACCCAGTACAGGACTACTATCAGCATGTAATTCCACAGGCCGTAAACAATAGCAGTGTAGGGTAAATTAAGGCAGTCCACTTAGAGGAACTGTGACTTCTTTTTTTTCCCCTCCTTCATCCCTCTGTTCGGCATTGAGACACAAATAAGGAAGTTCGAATGTTCTTTATATTGTGACAGTTATCCTGTGGGGGAGAAAGATTATAGTTATATTATGTATATTTGAACTAAAGGTTTGAAAAAGGCTAAAATGCTTAAAAATGGCTGAAATAGATAAAAGTATATAATTGCCTCAGGTTTCACATTCACTTGAGATAACTGCAAAATACCAAGAGAAACTGAGTTAACATGTGCTGCTTTTTGCTTCTGTTAAAAAATATTAACACTACCAAAACAAAGGTGAACTGTGCAGTTTTCCCTTTTGCACAGTGTTGCAATTCTGATAGAAGAGCAGAATTAGATCCGAAGTCACAGGAAGACAAAAACTGAAATTTATTTTTAGAAGTAGCTACCGGTTTATGTTGAGCACAAAATAACAGATTTGAAGACTGATGATGAGATTATAAACTGGTTTTAAGCACCTTTGAAGATACCAATGACCAAAAAAACCAAATGTAGAATCAATGCATTAGTCTTCTGTCTTTTGTGTCTGTTATGCCAGAGGCATTGGAAGTGGGAGAAATCACTTCTGAAATATATGTTGTGTTCAGAAGTTATGGTCTCACAATCATAATTTCTTTTCTTTTTTTTTCTTTTTTTCCTTTTTTTTCTTTTATTTGCAAATTATACTTCTTTTGTCTTTCCTAATCCTTATTCAATATGCAGGATTTAGCAGAAAACAATGAGTCTGTTGCCATTGTTGTTTTGAATACCATGACTGTAAGAAATTTTGTTTGAATCTGAATCCACTGAAGAGTCTAAGTAGTGTCCTCCTTTTTCCAGTTTTATAGGTTTTTGGATCAGTGCCTCCAGATCTGTTGTATACACGTAAGACAGACTCTACCAGAGTCTGCTTTCAGTTGCATGTATTTAGCTCCAGAATAGCACAGCTGAAAAGAGGAACTTGTCTGGGTTTATAACATAATTACAAGGAATAGAAGACTTTATCTTTGAATGTGAGTAATACTTGCTGAAAAATCATTCCAATGAGCCGTTTAAAAATACATTTTTACTTAAGTGTAAACACGTGCTTAAGTGAGTTGCTCCACTGGGGCAATGTGTTTGTACTGTTCAAGGTATCGGTTATAAAGCTGAAGATGTCAGGTGTTTGTGAGTATCAGTAGTAAGAGTCAGTCATAAGAATGAAAACTTCTCACCTTGCAAGGGTTTACAGAATCAGCTTCTTAATTTCTAATTTAAGGAAAAATAAAAAGACATTTTATTTTAGGGAAAAAAATTTGTGGTCCAGTAGGTTTTTTTGCATTTGACAAAAGAATAAAGTCTTGGGGGAGGAGTAGAAGGCAGCTCACTTTAAGTCTCAGCTGGCATTTCTAAAAATGCTTTTACAGAAAAAACATTCTTAATATCTGCGCCATTTTTACTGACAAGCATTGTTAATTTTTCCGTTGGATTTAAGCATGGATTTAAGCCACTCTTGTGAGAAAAAGAAGCCTTGGGCTTTGCAGTATCCTTCCCTATTCTTCTATGCAGTAGAGCATAGTACAGTACAAAATTCTTAGTATTTATTTGGGGCATAGTAAAAATAATTTGATTGCAAAGTTCTTTGTTAGTATTTGAATTTTTCTCCTTTAATTTAAGGTTCCAGCAGCAAGATTACAGAGTTGATATTGTCTAGATTTTACTTTCATACCAGGGTAGTGTAGAGGCATACAATTAAGTGAGGAAAACCTTTTGCCACCAACTTCTGCATTGCTTGTTGGGGTGATGGGAAAATATCAGCATCACAAGTTGCAAGAATTGTGAAGGAGTCTATATGCTCCTGCACACAAAAGAAACAATTCCAGGCTTTGCTGTGGAAAACGATAATTGGTAAAAATGCATGGTGTTTGACAAAAATATCACAAGCCTCAAAGAAATAAAGTACAATTTTATAGTTTTTCTTGACATTCCAAAGTTAAAATTAGGTTATAACTCCTGTACCTGTACATGCAATGATTAAATGGTCACTTCTTTAAAAGTGGTCTTCTAAAAATGAAAGAAAGAGGGAAAATTTTTTGAGACTCACAGAGATCCTAATGTTCTAAAGAAACTTGAGTATTATCCATGTTGGGACCAGTGTTATTTGTTATCTTCATTAATGATATGTATGATGGGATCGGGTGCACCCTCACAAAATTTGCAGATGATAGCAATCTGAGTGGTGCTGTTGACACACCTGAAGGATGGAGTTCCATCCAGAGGGACTTGAACAAACTCAAGAAATGGGTCTGTGGAGATTGCATAAGGTTCAACAAGTCCAAATGCAAGTTCTTGCAGTTGGATTGGGGCAACCCCTGATATCAATACAAGCTGGGGGGTAATCATATCAAGAGCAGCCCGTCCAAGGAGGACTTGGGGTGCTGGTGGATGAGAGGCTGGACATGACCCAGCAGTGTGCACTTGCAGCCCTGAAAGTCACTTTTATCCTGGGCTGCATCAAGAGCAGCAATGCCAGCAGAGCAAGGGAGGTGATTTTGCCCTCCTACTCTGCTCTGGTGAGACCCCACCAGGAATGCTGCATCCAGCTCTGGGGTCCCCCACACTGGAGAAACATAGACTTGTTGATGTGGGTCTAGAGGAGGGCCAGCAAGTTGATTAGAGGGATAGAGCACCTCTCCTATGAGGACAGGCTGAGAGAACTGGAATTTTTCAGCCTGGAGAAGAGAATGCTTCAGGATCTAATAGAGGCCTTCCAGTACCTAAAGGCAAACCTGCAAGAAAGAGAGAGATGTTTTACAAGGGTATTTAGTGATAGGACAAGGCAGAATAGCTTAAAACTGAAAGAGAGTAGGTTTAGATTAAATGTTATGAAAACACTCTTTACTGCGGGAATGGTGAGGCACTGGAAGAGGTTTTCTGAAGAAGCTGTGGATGCCCCATCCCTGGAAGTATTCCAGGCCAGGCTGGATGGATCTTTAAGCAACCTGATCTGGTGAAAGGTGTCCCTGTCCACAGCAGGGAGGTTAGATCTAGGTGATCTTTATGGCCTACTCCAACCCAAGTCATACTATGATTCTATGATATGATATGAGCCTTCCCTTTGTACCAGGTACTAGAGCAACTAATGGAAAACTACTATGTATTAGAATGTAAATAAACAGGGTACGGGAGTATGGTACAGATAGTTTGTCCAGTTTCACTGTCACTCTGTGTAATAAACTGATGTTGAAATGTATTTGCTGACCAGCAGGGACTGCCCTGTCATTCCCTCAGTTTTGCCCAAATTTTCTTTGGGATAGTGTTCCTCCAAACAGACATGGATTACCAGGTCTCCTGAATGGACAAAATGTCCAGCAGTATTTCCAGAAACTGGACCTATTGGAAAGTGGCAGCAGAAGGAATCTTTCAGCACTGACACTGAGTAGAGGTAAGATGTGAGGTGCTAAGAGCTTTGGTAAAAAAGTAGGACTTCAGGCACTGTGTATGTAAGTCCAGCTATGTAAATCCCTGAGGCCAGGGATGCACTTGAAATTGGCAGGAAACACAGTTGTGACTGGGAATAACTAGAGAAAACATATTCAGGAAGTGTTAGAGTAGGATATGTACCAAGGAAGCAGGCATACAATTGTTTAAATATTTTAACATCATAAATCCTTACCTTAAATAACAGATTCAGTAAAATGAGTAAAGGGTTATCATTAAATACATCAGCCACAACCTCCTCTTGAAGAGTATTCCTCCTCCTTTTTCTCCATTTGCATAAAACAATGAAGTAGGTTAGAGGAAAAAAAAAAAAAAAAGAGAGAGAAA
>VXBX01003009.1:62744-76301 GCA_013400415.1 Scytalopus superciliaris
TTTTTTCCCTTCTTCCCAGCATTAGGAAGAAATTTTTAGCCTTCTACTCTTCTGTAGTCACTACAGAGCCACAGCTGGTATTGGTGGAGCTCTGTCTGTGCCCAAAGAAGTTTGTTTATATCTTGTTACAGCAGGAAAATGAGAGACTAGAGAAGGGTCTGTCTGCAGTATCTTGAATGCTTTCCATTACTTATATGCCAGTTTAGCAGGGACCAATCACAGTCAAGTACTTTGTCTGAAAGGGAGTAGGTTTTCATACAAATGATGCCACCTGTCTGAAGGCTGAAATGCTTGATTTGACAAGAGGCATCTTTAGCCAGAGGCAGTGTTTGAAATTGTGACCATGTAAGGGATGAAAAGGAGGCAAGGGAATGACTAGCAGACCATGATGACGATGTAGAAGTGTTGATACTTTTGTGTAATTGATTTTGGGTTTTCCTTTTCTAAAGGAAAAAAACCAGTTTGTTTTGGGTTTTTGTTTTCTTTTTGTTTGTTTTGTTGCTGTTTTAGTTTTTGTGGGTTTTTTAATATGTGTGAAAACTGTAGGGTTTGTACTTCCAGGGAAAGAATTACTACAATCCATAAGCACCTGGCTTTTTTCTTTTTTTTTTCAGTAGCATTCTGAACTTTTTAAAATGTCAAAGCCAGAAAGACCTTATTAGAGGAAAATTATGACATGTAAAAAGATTACCAAAGACATAAGAGTCCTAAAAGAAAGGTGCTGTGGAAGAGAGAGACAATGGATTCCTAGCACCAGTGAAGAATTGGTTTTAGTGATCAATGTTCCTCCATATGAGATCAGTATGAAGATTACATAGAAAATCCATGAATAGAACTCGAAGGCTGTGGTGCTTTTTCAAAGCATCTGTTTGCATTATAATAGGACAGTAATTGTGTTGACAAGTTAAGTAGTATTTCCTCAGGAAATATTTCAATGGCTAGAGTGCCTGGAGTAATCTGATGGTACCAGAATGTCAGACACAATTCAGAGTAAATGAGGGCATTTTTGGCACATTTCAGTGGAGTTAAAAACATCTGTCTGTTCTCAGTATAGATTAAAATTTCAGTAGAAAGTAAATCCAAAGTAAAATATTTCTAAAATCACAGGGGTTTTAAGCTAATGATAATTTTAGATATTTCTGAAAATTTTTTTTTCCAGTTCTTTTTATTAACAACTCTTTGATACAGGAAGGAAAATAATTGTTGTTTTCCCTAAACCTAGCAGGTGAAATACCAATGCCACCTGTTTAGCTGGCTTGCTTTTTTTTTTTTTTCCCCTCCCCCGGTTTGCCCAAAATGCTATTTACATGAGCAAGGGTGAACATGTTTTTTTCTCTTAAGATGAGAAAGACCACTGACACTAACCTACCACAGACTGGACAGTCCCAAAGGCCTGATAGTAACTGATGCTGTTATTAAATTCAGGTTGTAAAATCCCTAGCAGAAAAATCTTATGGGCCCAAAGCTACTACACTCCCTATTTTTTCCCAGACAGACTTTAAATAAGCTACAGTTCTGGTAAGGAATCCATCTCAGTGTTTTAAAAACCCTACCAGAAACACTGTAGTTATCCTGAAAGTATTGCAATAAATCAGAAATATCTGAAAGAAGGAAAATGCTTCTGAAGCTGAACTGTTTGAAAGTAAAATACGGAATTTGACACCAAAGACTGGTATGTCTGATAAAAGTATTGAGAAGAGAGACCAGTGTTGAAGAAATAATAAAAGGGAAATTTGCTAAAAACTAACATATGTTTCGTGTATCTGCCAGCACTGGCCAGGAGAATGTGTGGGACAACAGGAAAATCTTTGAAGATGAAAGAAACACATTTTTAGAGTATGAAGTAAGGTAAAAAACAGTGCAGCATACCTTAGGTCAGCAGTAAAAACACACAGAGTTTACAGATGCATGTTTGATTGTATTAGGAAAACTCATGGACAAGTTGAAGAAAACATATGGGGAAGGAAGCCCAAGCATGAATGGTGGAAATGTTGCCGTAGGTTGTACACTGGTTAGAGACACAGTAGGTGCAGACTGATTCATACTGCCCTAAGAATCAGTACGCAGCACGGGCACTTCCCTGAAGAATGCATACTCAAAGAAATAAGTTTGCGATGCTATGTGTGTCAGTTTTCCCTTTTAGACAGTACTATGATACATCCCTTTTGGTGTGATGAATGGGACATAGGTTGGAGATGTCCACAAAAGTTGCAAAAATCAGCAGTATTACAAGTTGAATTACACAGGATTTCAAATTTTTTCCAGTAGGTCAGAAAATTCACTCAAGTGTCCTGATCAAACTTGAGTCAGCGTTACTTGAGAAAAATATATTCTGCTTCATTCCCTTCCGTAATGACTTACTTTTAAATATTTACTGTATTCTTCCTTTATTCCTGCACAGTTTTTCTGATAAAAGGTCCTGTCCTAAGGTCTGGATAGCAATGAAATTTTCGTGTTTATGCAGAAAGGTAAAGAAGACATTTAAAAGTAATCTGGATCAAATTAAGACCACCATTCAGCTGCCTACACACACTGGAAAGGGATTTTAAAGGTGAAAAAATTAGAATAGAACAATAATTTAAATCCTTTTTATTTGTTAAAATATTCTAAAAATGTAAATATCTTCTTTAAAAGTGAGGCAATAATAATGGATTTAAAATACTTTGGTGGTAATTATGCCAGTGTTTGCATCAGTTTTGAGTATACTGTTAAGATTCTACTTAAACCCTGAAAGTACCAAATATTTAATATAGTACATGAAGTTACCATTAAATATATGTTTCTAAATTTCTGCATGCTGAATTCCTTTCAACTTTCAGGTGTGTTACATGAGTTGAAAATATAAAGAAGAATCTTAAAAACTTGTAGTGCTTTTCTCAGAGGCATGCATCTTGATTTCAAGAAGCCCAATTAAATAAGATCCTTAGAAAAAATGCATATTCACAGTGTTCTTTTATTATTGTTATTTTTCAGTGTATGACTAGGGAGCTGTTGAAGTTATATTGTTGCTTAAAATATCACCCTCTCCTAGAACAAATTGTTTCAGTATGCATATTTTCACCATTCTGCACTGTCCAGTGAGCCTTAGGCAAATACTTGCTCTAAACTTGACTTTCATACATTGCTCACAGAATAATACTTTGAAAAACAAGGAAAGATTTTAAAAAACCTCTCTGTTGAAATAAAGACCTTATTTGTAACGCTGTTTCAACACCGTCTGGCTTTTGATCTTCTGGCACACTTAAGTTATGGATGAGTAAATTGATCCATCAGAAGTTCCTAAGTCTCCTTACACATTCCTCTTTGGCCTTTTTAGAAAGATTCGTACTCCTACTTATATTTTTTTTATGGTGGGGTGGAGATCAGTAGGTAAGTAATATTATACTACTTGCTTTGCAAAGTTTTCAATAAAACAATTATTCTCCCTTTATCCTTGTCTAAATGCAAAAAATGAAATTGAGTTAAGCTAAGGGTAGCAGCATAGTTAGCACAGGTTTTTTCTAACACTTTCTAGGTGGGTTTTCCTGAGTTTTGCTTTTCTGTTTTGAGAGAATGTTCTGTTTCCCTGTATGCATGAAATGTGTGAGATATTAAACTCTTGTGCTATGTCTGGAGTACCCATTGCCTCAACATTGATGAGGAAGCTACTTAAGGGGAAGTGGATACCTAATTTTCCTATGTATTTGCATTTTTTTTTTCATGTAGAATAAGCCTGATATTTGCATGTATTAGTAGCTTCCTTAACAATCAAATTTAACGGGTAAAGGGAGAATTGCACTTTTGACCCTCTTGTTTTTGTGCTCAAACACATCTCTTGGGTACCCAGCCACACTTCCTTCAGCCCTCTCAAGGGTAAAGCCATTCAGTCCTTAAAGCACCTAATCTCCATTTTACAGTCTCACATTTGTAACTGTTCTGACTTGAAAAACTCAGCACTGTTTCTCCTCTGGAGCAATTTATAAGAGGAGAAAACTGTGAATCTAAGTATATTTTCTGCTACTCCATTGCTGATCCTTGAAGGGTGTTATACTCCCAAAAGGAAGGCAAGATTTTGAAAGTCCAACCAAAGAGAGCATCCATCCCAAATTCCTAAAGTCTTCCAAAATTGATAAGAAGTTTTTAACCATTATCAAAAGTTCTGTGTGCTTATTTGGCTCTTTGTAGTCCCATGGAACACTGCATCAGTCCAAACATTTTCTGCCATTACTAAATACTGAATAGTCTTCATATATTAGAACCTGGGGTAGAGAAACCGTGCCTGAAGTCTATCAACATCAGCCTGTTTTGCAAAAGTAAATCAGGCCTTTGTTGTCTGAAACAGTTATACATAAATCATTTGTGAAATCTAAGAGACTGTAAAAATCCTGCTGTGGTTCTTTCCATAATTGAGAAATATTTTCTATATTTTAGAAACTTCTTATAGCATTTCTTATTTATTTGAGCTTTGAACTTCTCTATTTTACATTCTGAAGATTTAAGAGACAGTCCCTCATCAATACCATCACTGGCATTTCATCTAAACTGCAACCAGTGATTTTTTTTATTTTTTTTTTTCCCCCCTGTCTGTTTTAGGAATTTGTCTGGGCAAATCATCCTGAAGAGTGTATAGTAAATACTGACATTAATCTGAGACTCAACAGTACCCTGAGGAGTAGCCTGATCTGAAACACATCAAAGTCAAAGTGAATTTAAATTTCAGTCGCCATCAGGACTTTCATATCTGGGAAAGGTGAGTTTACCCCCTCTAGCCCTGCCCCTCAACCCCACTTTTATTTTGTTAACTCTTACTTTGATTCTAAAATTCTTCATCTTGTTTAGATGTGAAGGCCCTAACATTTTTTTAATTCTGAAACTATGACAGTTTTCCAGAGGTGGGATGATGTATGTTCATCTCCTAATTAGCAGTATGCATGGTGCAGAGTGGCATAAAAAAGAATGACATAGTAACATAGGAGTGTCTGTGGGAAACAGGTAAGCAGGAATGAAGGAAACAGGACCTAAAGCCTTCAAAATGTCCGTATTTGTAATGACATTCAGAGTAATAGAATCAAAGAATCATAGGAGCATTTAGGTTGGAAAAGATCTTAAGATCATGAAGTCCAACTATAAACCTAACATTACCAAATTCACTATGAAACCATGTCCCTAACCACCATGTCTGCAGGTCTTTACCTTCAGAGATGGTGACTTAACCACTTCCCTGGGCAGTCTGTTCCAATGTTTGATAAACCCTTCAGCAAAGAAATTTTTCCTGCTATCCTATCTAAACCTCCCAGTACTACTTAAGGATATTTCTTCTCATCATGTCACACAGGGAAAGAGACTGACACCACCCCTGCCTGGGGCATCTGGCCCGTATTAGTGTCCCTTGCATCAGAGTTGTTCTTCCCCCATGACTTCCTCAGTGCCTGATGCCATGTCCTACCAAGAGAGACCAGCAAAGTGACAGAGCCTGCCGTGTGCTAAGAGTGGAAAAGTCAAGGTGTCAGAAGGTTTTGGGAGAGGGGAGGCAAAGAAAGAGCCTTCTGATGGCTCTTCTTGAAGGCTGGAAAGCGGCAGCCACAGCCCCAGGGTAAGGCAGAGATGTGGGCCTGGGCTGAGCTATGCCTCTATCTCTGCATCCTCTTGGAATGCAGGGAGGGATGGAGAACAGGAGGAAAACCTTGGTGTCCTCCACACCTCCCCAGTGCTCAGGCTGAGATACATGAGTTGCATGTGGCAAGCTGTCAGAGGGCCCTTGGAGAAGAGCAGCTACACCTAAAACCCTAAGCCCCCTTACGCTCCCCCAGACACTACCAGGTTAGCACAGGGTACCTGGAGGAAGTGATCAGGGAAGAAAAAAGAACCTGCTGAGAGTCTTCTCTGGTACCGGTGTGCCTGGCAGTCTAGCATTCATGGTCCAGGAGAGATTCCTATGGAACTCATGGCACTGTGCAGTTGGGCACAAGGAAGAGAAGCACTGGAAAGGGCTGCCATTGCACAGTGCCCAGATGTGCTGTTGTCCCATTTGCCAAAGCTGGTAGACCAAGCCAAATGTCCTGTTGGAGCCTTCGTGCCCTGTGTGCACCCACAGGAGTCCTGGACAAATGGTGGAGGCACTGACGCTGCTGGAAAACACCAAGATCCCAGACTGTCATAGGCTTTCCATGGTGACATTGCTGACAAGGGTGTCAGGTGCTGCCCTGCCAGGAAGGAAGATATTCCAAAAGGGGCAAAGTCTGATCCACAGGATGTGTCCCCTTTTGAATTGAACTTAATTAAATTCCTTTCATCCCAGTTCTTCAGCCTTTCCATGTCCTTTCAAATGGCATCATAACCCTGTGATGTTTCAGACACTACTCCCTGTTTTATATTATCAGCGAATTTGCCAAGGCTGCCCTCTTTCCCCTGTCCACTGCTTTAATGAAAATCTTAAATAATACTGACCCCAATTCTGACCCTGGGTTACAACCCTATTAACTGGTCTCCAACTGAGCTCTGTCTATTGATTGCAATCCTCTGGCCCTGCATTGTGTCAATGAACATATCCATTCCATTTGAGGAAAACTTTGATATAGTCAAAATTGTCATTTTATGCAGAATTGTTTAGTGGTGACTTACTGAGGACTGCCTTTGATCTCTTCATTTTCTTTTCCAATTAATAAAAAAGAAAGTTATGTTAGTAGATTAATATGGGAACTTAAACCAGAACTTTAGGTTGCGGATCACAAAAGTAATAAAAAAAATGCTTCACAAAGCTCAGTTTTGTAGGGTTAGCTCTACAACTTTTATGTCTACCTTCTTTGTGAAGGTGGAAGATAACCATAAGATTTGCATGACATGTGGTTTGTCCTGACTGTCCTGTCTAGTTTTCTATACCACATGAACTTTATTCACTTGACCTTGTATGCCTCCCACTCCCACCCCAGCCCTTCACATATTTGCAGGGTAGCACAGGTATTTCTCCGCTGTTTTTTGACACAAACACAAGAGACAGCAAATCAGCTATGATCCACTGATGTGTCATATATGAACTAATCAGTAGGCACAAACAGTTCTGCCTGTTACAGACCTGCTAGGGAAGGTACCAGTCCAAAGTCCTGTGTGCCAAAAGGCCATACATTAAGACTCCCATTCCTCAGTTATGCCTCTGCATTATGGACTCTCCCTTCTTGCATCCCATACCTATAAGATATATTAAACATGTATAAGAGATTGTTTTTACTGTTATGAATAAAAGAACTGAAGCTGTTTATGATATATTCACTATTATTCTTCAGAGATGCTGTACTTGGTTCTAATCTATGTTTTGTTGGTAATATGCCTTCATATTATTTCAATATAAGCTGTTTGAAATGAAAACTGTTCAAAAAGACACTATCACTTTTTTTTAACAATTAAAAATTTAGCATTGGTAAGTCTCTGTGGAGAGGAATGTTAACTGTTTAATTTTATACTTAGATATGGCTTTCCTCCACACTCAACAAACATACCAGCATAAACTAGTCTTACAGGTGAAATTATAATGTCATAAAGCTGTTCTCACTGAGTCTTTCTTACCTAGTTATTTCCTCTTATTGAAGGAGGCCAATAAAAAGAATGGATACAGACATTCCAATAAATGAAAATGTCAGGACCTCTATATGGCCAGGCAACAGAGCAGATGGGGAAAGAGTTAAAAGAAATTTGGGCTGTTAGAGAAAACCTTTATATTACTATATAATAGGGAAAACATTTCTATTGGGATTTAGAAGGACAGCTTCTAACAAGTTGAAAATAAGAGTGTTATCTTCATTCCAAAATAATTTCTTTAATTATCAACCTATGTATCACCAACAAACGTATTACCAACAAGTGTCAAGTTGCAAGAAGAGGTTCAGGCAGGACATCAGGAGGAATTTCTTCACAGAAACTGTTGTTGAACATTGGAATGACCTGCCCAAGAAGGTGATAGAGTCCCCATCCCTGGAGGTATTCAAGAAACAACTGGATGGTGCACTTAGTGCCATGATCTGGATGACAAAGTGGTGATCAGGCAAAGGATGAGCTCCATGTTCTTGGAAGTCATTTCCAGGCATAAATAATTCTGTGATTCTGCTAACATGCCACATATGAACTGCCATGTTACTGGTATATCCTCTTTTTTCAACTGATACTCATGTCTCTGTGTTTTTTTCAGATTTAGAAAGTACTCAGAAAACTAAAAACATGGCTTCCAACACAGCAAACCCTGCAAACCATCTGCCGTACTTCTTTGGTAATATCACACGTGAAGATGCTGAGGAGTACCTGATGCAAGGAGGAGCGAGTGATGGACTGTACTTGCTCCGCCAAAGCCGGAATTACCTGGGGGGCTTTGCCTTATCCTTGGCCCATGGAAGGAAAGTTCATCACTATACAATTGAGAGGGAGCTGAGTGGTTCATATGCTATTGCAGGAGGCAAGTCACATGCCAGTCCTGCTGAACTCATTAACTATCACTCAGAGGAAGCTGATGGCCTTATCTGTCTCCTGAGAAAACCTTTCAACCGACCACCGGGTATTGAACCCGAAACAGGACCCTTTGAAGATCTGAAAGAGAATCTCATCAGAGAGTATGTCAAACAAACTTGGAATTTGCAGGTAAAACCAGACTGGTCTTGCCTTAAAGTGGTCTTTGACCTAGGACAAAAAGAGATTGCAGTGTTTGTTTCCAGCTTTTACTGCTGCTGGATAGTATTTTTTCACAATGGAATCACAGCCATTTGAGTTTGATCAGTGGTTTGGTTTTTTTCTCCCGAACAAATGTAGTAACTTGGCCATAAGTGTAGTTTTCCCAAAATTTACAAGACTTAGAATTTCTAGGATGTCTTGGGCTAGTGTAATCTTTTCTACCACTACGCTAAAATACATCATTAGATTTGGACCAAAAATTAATAGATGTAATGGATAACATAGAGACATTTTTTCTTTGATTACTTTTAATTCTGGATTTTTATGGAATGATAAACAGACAGGGAAGGTGACATGATGACTTGTTTTACATCCTCCTCTCTTAGCTGGCCTTGTTTCTGTGATGCTAATTTAGATTGTGTCCAAAACAAACTTGTTCCTGAAACAGAACAGTTTCTACAGTTTGGAGTAGTGTCTATACTTTAGTACTGCATGTATCAAGTAGGAATGTTCCAGATGGAGGACAACATATTGGATTTTTTCCTGAGAATTACTATGACGAAGCCACTATTAACATGGAAACACTAGTGTAGGAGGCTGCAACAGGAATATTATTTCATCTTGGGATACCATCATGTGTTACCTTTATGAACTCATGGAGCTACATAAGGTTTTTAATCTCTTTTGCTACTAGCAAGTAACCTGTGAATTCTGCCCTGTAAAATATGTGGAGCAATCCCCAAACTGGGAAGACCTGAAACTTATTTTCTGTAAGTGCTGAGGCTCAGTCTTTTTTCTGATGGGTCTGAGCCAAGTCTAGAGAAAAGCTGATGAACTGAAATTAAAAACTAGGGGGTTTTGCTCTGAGATTCTGGGCCCAATTTAGAATTGGTAGGTTGTAGATGAGATTAGAAGTATCTAGGTTAATACTACTCTAAATACGTCACAAAGACTGGGAGTTTACCAGTCATGTTTTTATTGCAGAAGATAGTTTGAATCTTCCTCTGTGCTTTTACTGCTCTCTAGGGACATGCTCTTGAACAAGCTATCATTAGTCAGAAGCCTCAGCTGGAGAAGCTGATTGCCACTACAGCCCATGAAAAGATGCCATGGTTCCATGGGAGGATCTCTCGGGAGGAGTCAGAACACCGTATCCTCCTTGGGTCAAGAAACAATGGAACATTTCTGTGAGTGCATTTTTCACTGGTATTGCTGTTTGCCTACAGTGTTGCTATACAGTTCTTCTGGATAAATCTCAAATGAGAATATTCCCTAACAAGTGGCTCATTCACAGTGGGAGAACCCAGTCCAGCGTGATACACATGACATAGTGCTCTCTGCACTAAGCAAGTGCCTCACTTAACTAAAGATGGGAAACTACATAAAAAGCATGGAACACTTGCAGGGGTGTCCACTGGGGCTTCTGGAACCTGCTGAGACCAGTGCAGGGCAGCTCCTGGCCTCTGCAGCCCCACTGCCAAAGCCTGACTACATGCACCCAATATGCAGACTTACTAGACTGGTACAACTATAGACAAACTGCCTGTGTTAGCCACTGTTGGGAATCAGTGTCTGCCAGATCTCCCAGGGAACAGTGGTGGTGCTTTGTTTTGTAGTTAAGCAACAGAAGGAATTGCTTCTACCTTGACAGCACCACTTTTTGTCTGCTGCTTACTATCTGCATTTACCTGGCCTCATGTTCTTTTGTTTTCTGGCCACAAATGTGTCATTTAAGATAGTGACAGACAGCCATCACCTTGTAAGGACTAAAGCCAGACAAAGTCTTGTGACAGAAAGCTTGTCTTTTGGAAAATCCTCATTTGAAGAATATCAGTGTTTTAACAGAGCCATCTTTTGCCATTCTCCCCCTCCAAACTAGAAAATATTTATATAATGACAGAAAGTGAAGCTTAAGTCATGACCAAGTAAGACTCACTTAGAGGTGTGTAATTTCTGAGAGAAATTTAATCACCTACCTATGTAGTCTTCTTTGACTTTTTTAGTGCTAGACCAAAGTGAAATCCCAGGAGTGCATGCAGGATGGATATGCTTCTTCAGTACCAACTCTTTCACTTTATTATTTGCTATAATTGTGCCACACTAATTGCTAATGTGGATGCAACCCTCACATGTTTCCATGTTTGAAAGTTGGACAGGAACCACTAATTCCTCTAAGTCTTAATTTTCAGTACCTATGAAGTTTTACCAGTGAATACTTTGAGTATAGTGACATCTCATTTCTTGCAACATCTTTCCTTCTCTGAGTCCTTGAATTCTTTGTGTTTCACAGCCAGTCTCATGCAAGTCACCATGCATCTGCATTTTCAGCCTCATGCTCCATATTTCTGAGGTTCACATCCAGAGGGTCTTTTACCTGGTTTCTTTTGTTGACATTTGCAACAAACCCTTGTCATAATTTTTTTCTACAGAACTTGTTACATTAGTAATAAAAAACTGTTACAAAAGTTTGTGGAACCATAGATTTCCATTATTACAGATTTGTCTTTTATCAGTGCTTCTTCCTACTGCACAGGAGTTTCATGGATTTGATGAAGATGTTACCGTTGTAGATTAGCAGCCCAGCATTATCATACAACCTCTCCCTTTTCTTGGCATGTGATTTCACTAGTTTCTTTTCCTACTTTTTAGGCATAGGGTCAGGTGGGTACATAATAATCTGAAAAAACCCAGCAAACCTTTCTTGTAATGACTTTTTTTTCCTGAAGAAGTACCGCTTTCTGCTTTAACACCGTACCAAAAAATAAAAATTAAAAAAAAAGAAAAAAAGCACTAATTTTTCTCCAAAGAAAGGGATCCATTGGCTAACATTTAACAACAGGGATAAGCTTTGGAGTAAGAGAATGAGATCTTTTAGCAGACTTTCAACATTTTCAGACTCTATTATAAACACTGATTTCTTTTTAATCTTCTATAAACATTTCTACTGTTTTGATTAGAAATTCTTTCCCAGCGTTTTCCTGTGTTCCTTGAAGATGAACCTCAGAGGTGTTTCTGCTGCTGCTTGCAATGACATGCTCAATGATCTGGGTGGGGAGCATTCAGACCTTCTCCCACGTGACTGATTATGCCAGTGGGTCCATATCCTATATAGTTTTGCTGAAACTCAGGTGGCTACTTTCATATCAGGTAGATAAACCCATAGAGGAGAAAATTCCAGCTTTAGGGTTCTATTTAAACCATAAGAAATGCCACTGGAGCTTAAATAATGTGAATATGTAACTGCTAGTGTATTGAGTTTTGATCCCTCTCATTAAGGACAATACCATTTACTTCTGCATCTGTAGAGAGTGTTTTCCAATTAATTGATTGTTCGTGTACAGACTTCCTATCTGGTCAGTTTGGAGCTCAGTAACCACTTGGCTGCCATTTAGTCACATGGTCTCAGGGAAGAAAACAGGGTGAGAACTTCATTTGCCCCATAATTCATTAGCCAGAGCAGCAAGAGAAATAATGTGTTGCTTGTTTGTGTCAGAAATTAGTTATTTTACCTTCCTGAGCCGTTCTAACTCTCAGATTTATATACCTAAAGACTCACTGCAAATAACGAAAGAACTGTCTAATCCAGAGAGGTTTGCTGTTTTCTGCAGTGGTTTACCTAACACAGACTTGCTCAGAAGGTGTTGAGAAATAAACCACTCATTTCTGGCTAACTGAAGCAGTATCAGCAAAACCGCTGCATGTGACAGCAGTGCATTGTTTTACATTTCAGGCACAGACATCACACAGTTTTACTTACACGGCAACAGTGCTTGTCAGAATATTCCATATATCTGTGAACTGAACACTGTGAATTTGTGCCTGTGCATGTGGCTGCTCAGGGACTGTTTTTTGTATGTCAGTCGATATACTCAAGCCTGGTAGCTGACTGAACAGGCGGACTTAAAACATTCGAGGTCTGTGAAAAGTTTGCATGTTGAGGTAGGAATTGGAACCTGGGAACATAGAGGGAAGCCTAGATTTTACTCAGATGAGGTACTCCAACAATACATAACAAGTCCACAAAAAGATGCTTTTATATGACAAAAATCACACTGTTTACTGTGGAAAAAAAAAAGTAATAAATATTAGAAGGCTAGAATACATCTGTGTATTTTTAACAGGACTCGAAAACTTCACTGCACCAGAAATTTGCTGTTTGTCTGTCCTACCTACCTTAAAACAAAATCCAGTACGGCAGTCTCTGTGAAAACATATTTAACGTCTAAATTTCTTTACCACTGCTTTTCAGTACTATGAGATTACCAAATCTGGAATTATGTTTCATATATTAATTATGGAAATAGTTGAAAAGCTTCCTGACTGCATTCAAAGTATCATGAATAATATCATAAAAACAACACTGCAACTCATTTAAGGAAAAATTCTGAGCTAACTGTGGGTGTTTTCAAAGGTCTTCTAAGTGTTTGTCATGAGTAAAAAAATCAGTGAAGTACATATGTGAATGCTACAAAGTCTTTTTTCAAACCCAAACATAGAAACATTGTCATGAAATGACATGAAATAGGAAGTAGTGCTCACCTCTTTCAGGAAGATCATGTATGTAAGATTGCCACTGGGTATCAAATTTGGAGGGAAAAATAGTGGAATAGCAGTAAAGTATCTCCAAAATCACCTGAAGAGCAATTGAAAATAGAGAACTTTAATATTTAAGCCCCGGTTACATTCATTAATACTACTTTGCATCCTATGTTGGATGATGGTTTTTGACTAAATTTTGGGGTTTATTAGATTTTGCTTGGTAGAGCACATTGATCATAGATAAACGATTAATATTGGCAATACTGACATTAATATCATAGTATTTTTATTTATAATGTATCACAAAATATTTGAGATATTGCTACTATTACCTATGCAACTGCACACATGTGAACCAGTTTAAAAATAAATTATAACTTTGCTAAC
>VXBX01003009.1:87732-111413 GCA_013400415.1 Scytalopus superciliaris
GTGAATGAACACTGTAAAAAGGTCTGCGGGGTGATATGCAAGGTACATTGTCCAAGTAATTTGACTGCAAAGCCTTGGTGTATAAGGGCTTGGAGTAAACTTTACACCAAGGAAGGGATTTGTGTAGTATTTGCCATTGAACAAACTTGAAGTAACAAAATGTTAATTTTTCTTGTAATATGGAGAACTAGAACTTTTCTTGCCTTTCACCAGAAGCTCTATGACTAGATTTAAGGTGATTTTCACCCCTTTAACTTTTAAATTACCTTTTCTCCCTGCAATCAATTTCATCCCAATATGTATTTAAAACTGCAGAGGACCTTTTGATATGAGCCTTTAGCTCACTTCTCCAGCTGTTGACATTCTAGTGAAGCTGCCAATTTCTTGCCAATCCCCAAATTCTCCTCTTAACATTTTTCAGTATTTTGTTTAGTCAAAATTTATCATAGTAATAATAGACTTAAACTTTATGAGTACAGCCTAACTTCAGACTAGTGCTGTTTCTGTCCCTGAATAAGCACTCATCCTGGCATACATTTGTACCTCTAAACACAAACATGTGAGTTAAGCAGTATTACCATCAAGACAGGTGGTTGCTTACTCAGGTGCTGGGACCCACACTTTTTGGAAAAGTATAATGAACCATGCTCAGCATATGCAAAGGAGCACTTAGGTCATTTATCTGTTGCAAAACTGTAGCTAAGTACTTCAGGTTTCATTTATTCCCAACATGGAAAAAAATTTCATGAATTAAAGAAAGTAGCTGACTCAGCAAGCTTTTTCAATATGCAGTAGCTGAATTTTTATGTCACAGCAGTGAAGAGTGTCAAGCATCAAAAAGGTTTCTGTTCTTCCAGCAGTTATAGCACCACGTGGCTAGCCTTGGTGTTTTGAAACAAAAGATACCTTTTCTAATGTGAAATCAGATATTTCTCTTAAAAGAAAATTAGGAAAAATATCAGTCCTGTCCATTAGAAAAGATATCTTTTCAGAAGAAAACAAAACAAAACAAAACAAAAACCAAGGCCAAATGGGCTATTAAGAAGTTCAGAACACCTAACTCTAAGTCAGTTCAAAGGCTGTTTAAAGCAGCTGAGAACATGTCTCAGATTATTATTTCAACCTTGGCATCAGTCTAAATGTCCAATCTATAAGGACTGAATCACAATTTTAATTAGCCAGGTATGATCTCTTAGCGACCCCTAGAAATGCTTATTTATCACATTAAATTAAATTAATGTATTTTTGTAGAACATAGTTGCATACCTTTTAGAAGTATCTTTATACAGAACATAAGCACATGTAAAAAATGTAAAGCCTGTTCATTTTTGTTTGGAATTAATATAATTTTGTGTGTGTTTTACTTCAATAACCACATTGTTTGTTATAAGACCAAGATGTGCATCAAATCTTGTTCTATACATTTGTCCTGCTTCCCAATACTAAAGTTATCAACTGCTTTACATTGCTAAATATGTTTAGGGGAGTGGCTAAAGTTCAGTAACAGAGGCAGGAGTAACATGAAACATACTGTATAAATGCAGATCTGGAGAAAGAGCAATGCACTTGATTTTAAAAACTGCCTGAAGATATATCTACAGATTCAGGATGGTTTGACACTATGTAGTTGAAAGAAAATTTAGTACTAAGATTTCTTAAGCTACTTTTCTTTGATGCAGGTATGCAACAGAAGGGTTGGCAGTGTTTTAACCTTGTAGAGTACTTTTGTAAAACACTTGTAGCTATTTTCATGACACACTTACTGTTCCNACTTACACAACTAATCTTACTCTTTCCCCCCCCCCCTCTTTTGGCTTGCTTGACTACTAACAATTAGATTGTGGAGATTTTGTAACCTTTCTGCTACTTTTCTAATAATCTGCATAATTATGGGCTTTATTTTATAACTAAAGCAATGGATTTGAAATAGTTTTAAAAATAGAGGGACTATTTTTAAATAATTTCTCACATCCCAGAATATTAGTTGAAATCTCAACAAGTCTGCAAATGAAATGTAAATGATAAAATGTTTTTCAGAACCACTCACTTACAGAAGAACAAAATTATATTGCTACTTGGAACTATCCTTCCTAATCACAAAATTGTCCTGCTTACATAATTACATTCTTACTTAGCACATTTGGGGAATACTTTGTTAATAAATTCTTACATAAAACCTATGTGCACAAATCTTGTTACGCATTGAATTACATTTAGGCAAGTGTAAGATGTCACAAGACCAAGCAGAATGGGAAAGGTGATAGTAAGGAGTCAAGGGGAGCCCAGCCCTGTTCTAGTGAAAATGCTAAATCAAGACCAGAAAACTGTGCTGTGTAATCCATGTAGTTCTGAAGCATGTAGTTATGAGCTTGTTTGCATGCTGAGAATAACATGTATGTCCCTGTTCAACCCATGACTCTCTATATTTATCTATTTATTTCCTGTTGCTCTTTAACAAAAATGAGCAGGCATGAAAAGCCCTAGAGGTGTGCTTCTGTTTGGAGGGAAAAACTGTGTTTGATATATAGTGTATTTGATAATCCTGATAAATAACAATTATTCTTTTTTTATGATTGCAGTTCACTTTTATACTGAAATACCAATAGCTGTTGTCACCTGTATATCCTTACAGGACCCACATCTCTTTTTCAATGTGCATTTATCTTACACAAAACATATGCAGTGTCAGGACCTGCTCCAAACCCTCTGAAATAAAATGTCATACTATCACACATTTTGGGTTGTTTAAGAAAAATGACTGTGGGTTTTGAACTCTGTAGAGATGGCTTTTGTTACTCTGCTGTCTGTTCTTCTAGTATAACCTCACTCTGGTCACTTCCTCCTGTCACATACCTATTTCCTGCCTTCTGGGCAACATACACAGACTGAAGCATATGGGCAGAGAAGAATCTGATTTAAGAAACTGATTTGATCACCATTTACACGTACTTAACCCTGAATACTCAGAACCACAAGTTCCAAATTTTAGACTCTAGGCAAAAGTCCTGCTCTGAATAATTCCAAGATTTACTATTCATTAACCCTAACATGCAGAGTTTACACCTGGTTAATTAGGAAGTTACTTCTCCTATATCAATAACTTTCACATAGTAAATAAAAAAATACGTTTGTTAAATTTTTTTATATAATATTCACCCATTCTTGGGATTTTTTTTTTAATTTCACAAACTCATTATTTGTATATAATTTTAGCATTCAGATAAAAATTTCTTAAGCTGTTTTACTAGTGTAAAATTTATATACAATTTAAATGAACTCCTGCCACCTAGCGGCAACTGAGATGTCTTAGCTAAAGCTCATTGAGGATTTGGCTAATGAGATCTTTGTTGTGCAGTATTTCACTATTCAGTTTGGTTTAGCAAAATAAGACTATTTTATGATCCTACATATAAATCTGCATTCTTTTTTCAAATCAGAATTATTAACCTGAAAAGAAATTGCACTTGCTATATGGATTGCTTTCATAAGACTATTACAATATTATTTATATAAAGTTATAATCTTTGCTGTAAAAGTTGAATTTAGAGTAATTGGAGCCATTTCATTCATATATGACATTTTTAACAGGCTCCTCTAGTGGACTCCTTTCTTGTGTTCCTTTCTACTGGTTGAACAAATCCATGGTCATTTTGCCTATTCTCTGTTTCTTGTAAGAATACAAGGAGCAATCTCATTTCCTATACCTTGGTTGTATTAAGATAAAGCTCCCTTTGTCTGAAAAAGATCTGCAGAATTAAACTTTTTTTAGAAGTGTAGGGCAGATAGGACTCTGGATTTAAATGACAGTTAAATAAAAAGGAAATTTTATTGTACTATTACGCAGACCACTGTACATGTAATAATACATACCTTCTGCATCATTTTTAGTCAGTCTTGCTTGACTTCAAGAGAAAAAAATTCCAACTGCTGTTAGATAATTCCAATTCCTGGTAAAAAATCCTATTCAAAGCATGCAGGGTGCTGCATGCCATGAATACATGACTGGCAGAACTAAAGAAAAATGTTTGAGGTTTTCTGAGTACTGCACAATATTCCCAGGTTACTAATATGAGCTGAAAAGGTGCATATTATTAAATTAAAAATTAAACTGCAGTTCAACCAGAAATCGTAGAACCGTAGAATTTTAAGGGTTGGAAGGGACTTTAAAGATCCTCTAGTCCCAGACCCCTCTGCCATGGTCAGGGACACATCTCACTGCACCAGATTACTCAAGACCTTATCCAGCCTGGCCTTGAACACTGACAAGGTTGGGGCTGCCACAGCCTCTCTGGGCAGCCTGTTCCAGTGTTTTGCCACCCTGACAGAAAATATTTTCTTCTTAATATCTAAGCTATATTTCACCTCTTTCAATTTGTACCTATTACTCCTTGTTCTATCACTACAGTTCCTATGAAGAGTCCCTCTCTGACTTCCCTGTAGGTCCCCTTCAGGTGCTGGAAGGTTGCCATGAGGTCTGCACAGGTCTGTCTCTCAAGTATGCCAGCATTGGTGGATGGGGCAGAGCAACTGATATCACCTACCTGGACTTGTGCAAAGCATTTGACACTGTCCCACATGATGTCTCTAAATTGGAGAGACATGGATTTGATGGAAGGAACACTCAGTGCATGAAGAACTGGATGGATGGCTGCAGATAGTTGTGGTCGATGGCGCACTGTCCACGTGGAGACCAGTGAAGAGTAGTGTCTCTCAGGGATCGGGACCAGTACTGTTCAACATCTTCGTCAGTGACATGAACAGTGGGATCGAGTGCATCCCCAACAAGTTTGCTGATGACACCAAGCTGTGTGGTGCTGTCAGCATTCTGGAGGGAAGGGGTGCCACCCAGAGGGACCTTGGCATACTTGAGAGATGGGCCTGTGCAAACCTCTTGACATTCAACAAAGAGAAGTGCAAGGTCCTACCTCTGGGTCATGGCAAATCAGGCACACCTGCAGGTTGGGTGGAGAATTGATCAAGAACAGCCCTACACAGCTGGGGGCAACAGAACTGTTTACAGTGCTCTAGGTGGGGTCACACCAGAGCAGAGCAGAGGGGCAGAATCACTTCCCTTGTCCAGTTGGTCTCACTCTTTTGACACAGCCCAGGATGCTGTTTGCTTTCTGGGCTCTGAGTGCACATTGCCAGTTCATGTTCAGCTTTTCATCAACGCTTAGGTGTTCTTGATGCATTCTGAAGCAATTCAGGATCTATGAAATGGACAAAATAAAATCAATATGGAATCAGGAAGTATAATCCTACTTGATTGGGTTTTGCTTTGCAAAACATAAGCATTTTCCTATATGTGCTTCCAGTGTAGGGCAAAACTGTCTTAAGTATTTACAGTGAAACTACCAGCCCATATTGAGAGATTTATGATTGAGTTCCAATCATAGTGGGGTTTTTGGGTTAGTAAATGACCTGTGTGAAGTAGAGTGACACAGGTCTTGGAAGCAGAGTTCTTAACTTGCAAACCTGGCAAGATGTGTCAGTCTAGAAAAACAAAACTACAGTTGAGGACATGGTTTTATACCTTCCTTTGCCTCCCTTGAGATTGGTACATCAGTCAGTTTCTTCCCTGACTTATCTCAGAACTTAGGGCTTTTGTGGCTTGCTCTGACAGCAAATGGCCTTTCAACACTGTTCCCAAGATGGAGCAGTTCAAGTCAGAAACACTACCCTTGCCATGCGTCATGTCATTGTGCTCAACCCACAAGGCCAGAACCTTGTTGAGAGTTGGCCTCCTACTCATGGTTTGTTATAAAATCTACACAGTGAAACCTTTTCTATTTCATCCAACCAGGCAGATGACTTCATTAGGTTTGAAAGGTCTGTAATGCCCAGGTCATGTGTTTTCCCTACTAAATGCAGTTTCCAAATGACAAAATGTCTATTGTATTCAATAGTTCACTTCAGGAAATTTCACAGAATCATAGAATGACTCAGGTTGGAAGGGACCTTAAAGATCATCTCATTTCAACCTCCTTGCAATGGGCAGGGATACCTTCCACTAGAGCTTTGTTTCTCTTTACTTGAAAACCATAAGTTTCTGGGGGAAACTTAGGACAGTGAAAGCTTCAGTTTAAATAGCCCTATCCAGTGTTTTTCAAGTGCAATATACCTTTTTTTCCTATTTGAGCTGAGCAAATTTGTGTCAATGTTTGAATTTTTCATTTTAAAACACTCTTAAAAGGGTTAGGCCATTATTAAGGGGAGTAAAATTCTTCATTAAGAAAGAAAAGGGGCTAAACTGCAGAACTAAGTTCTGTAATTCCATGTTGCAAACAGCTCACAGACAGAAGAGAGCATACTTTATGGGGCCAGACTCACCCTTTAACCAAGAAGCTCCAAAACACACCATGTTTCTGTTGGGATTGTTTGTGCACTCCATATTATGCCTCTGACAAGAATAAAGGCAGAGGGATTGTATTTGAACCAGATGTCAATTAATTAAATCATTTTCTCCCTTCTTAGAGAAGACAGACTAGACTAGTATCTGGTGGATGATGTTTGTACCTGATGTTACACAAGCCTATTAAAATAATAACTTTTTACTCCAGTTTCTTCCACCTCTTTAAAGTGGAGTCACTCTGTAATATACACAAGAGAAAGGGGGAATTGCTTTTTGTTTTCATTTGTGCTAGTAATTTCTCTATGGCCTATGTAAGTGGGGAGATAACTTCGAGAGGGAGAAAGGACAGATTAAAAAGAAATCCTTATGACTATTTATGTTACAAGGCAGATTTGAAAAGAGCATGTAAAATTTAATATCTGCAAAATAAGATTTGTGCATGGCCCAGTACAGTTAATTCTCTCATATTTAATTCTCTGAAATACTTGGAATATCTTCTTATGCTTTAGCAGTGTATGTTTCATTTGCCCTGGGTATTTGCTTTAGCAATAACTTCCAAAATTAAATAAACTCTTTTGAGTCCCTTTCCTCCTTTTGATTCTCACCTATGTGTCTCTTGCAATCATTATGCCTTAGTCCTTGGGGAAAAAGAGTTTTTAACTTATTTGTTAATATTCAACTCATTGTTAAACGGTAAAACTCTATTTGTGTGCTGTAGCTTCAGTCAACTATTGGCCACCCATCTGAAGAAGCACCTTTTAATCCTTATGTGCGGCAAAGGAAGAGAGGTCTTACAGAAGCAGAAAGAGGTAGGCAGAGTAATATATATAATTAGTAAAATTTTCTTCTTTGTGGCAGAAGTCTCTCTCAATCCATATTTCTTTCTTCTTGCAAGTGTTTCACAGCCCGTTATGTATTTGTATAGCCACTATCATAACTCAAGCCTGGTAGCCGAAACTGCCAGATGTTACCCTTTACTTCCCTGACTCTAAAAAAGCTGTATCCTTGCACTGCATGAAAACAATTCTGCCCTGTTACATCCACAGTGCCAAGTAAAATGCAATTAAAGTGATATGCCTAAGAATGAAGTGCATATAAGGCAACATTCTGAGGGAAGAATTGTTTGAGATAACTAATGGGAAGTACTAAGGAGAATGGTCATACTTTCTCTCCTTCTGTCAAGGAACATCCTGGTTTCACACTGCACAAATGTTCAGTAGTTAGAGCCTGTCACTAGATGTAAGTCACTGGTTTTTTGGGTGTTCTAAAGTGCATATAGATAGATCGTATGCAGTTTCCTTATAATGCCCTTATAAGTTAAAAACACACTGATGATTCTGAACATAGAAAAAGTGAACGTATTAGTTGTGTCAGCAAAATTGTCTAAAATCTTGTCCATATTTTTCATTGTTTGAACTACAGGTGATCAAAGAGAGGCCTTACCCATGGATACTGAGGTCTATGAAAGTCCATATGCTGATCCAGATGAAATTAAACCAAAAAATGTCACTCTTGACAGGAAATTGTTAACTTTGGAGGAAGGTGAACTTGGCTCTGGCAATTTTGGTACTGTAAAGAAAGGGTTCTATAAGATGAAAAAGTAAGTGTTTCCTTCTGTTTTCATTGTGTCTAATATGTAAAAGATCTAGCCTTTATTTTTAGTAGCAGCAGTAATCTTTCCATGTCATTTGGATGACAGACTGTACCTGAGTAATTTTCATCAGTTTCTCTGACTGGCATTTATGCACTCATTTTTCTTTGTAAAGTGGGGAAGTGTTCCTTATGACGACTTTCCTGACAGGGAAGTCCACTGCCTTCCTCCATAGTTTGTATGGGCAGTTGTTCTGCAGTATTTCCCATCTGCACAACATCTCGTTCTGAAATAGTGTACAGTGCCATGGACATATCTTTTGCTTAAAATAAGTACGGTAAATACCAGTTCTCTGAAGCTGGAGTGTTGATTTTCAAGAAGACAGAAGATGTTGTAACCTCTTTTATCATGTAATGTCAATAGGAACAGACCCTGCTTATACCTGACTGTCCATGCATTCTCATAGGAAAATGCTATTGGTATGTTTTTATGTGCATGGACTGCTTATGTATACACTCTCATCATTTGAAGCTTGGAGGCATTTCTTTAACCAAAATTTTCAGAGCAGGAAGGATTTTCATTTTTTTAGTATAGTCTGTAGTGATTTGATGAAGGACTCTGATCTCAGTTAGTGTATTTTTTAATCCTGTTTTGCACTTGAGCTGTGTCAGTCTCATCAGTCACTCTTTCATTTAGCCGTATGAACTGAAGGTTGCAGGAGTAGGTTTAGTTCCTCAGGATTTCAGAGCACTGCCTTGGGGTCCTGCAATGCTGCATGTTCTAGTCTCATCCCCAAAATGCGTCAGTGCTTAGAAAGGTCTTAATAGCTTTTCTTGACAGAAAAGTTTCATGCCATCCTTTCCAGAATGGGCAAGAAAATTTTACCTAGTACGTTTATTTTCAGGCTTAAGATATTTTTATGGCAATTCGTAATTTTCTCAGGTTCTTTTCATTCTCTTTTGCTTAACTGTCTTCTGAGCATTTGACAGAGAAATGTTCCTGTTATGGTGAGGTTTTCTTCTCCTCTGAATGTCAATTATGTCTTTTGTCACTGTTTGTACTATGTGCACAGAAACATCAGATGAAGATTGTGTGCATTAGTGCACAGCTTTTTCAGCAGCTAGTCCCAGAACTGGATTTTATTTTATTTTTTATGCAGGGGTGCCAAGCCAGTGGCTGTAAAAATTCTTAAGAATGAGAGTAATGATCCAGCCATAAAGGATGAATTATTGAGAGAAGCAAATGTAATGCAGCAACTGGATAACCCGTATATCGTCCGAATGATAGGCATATGTGAAGCTGAGGCCTGGATGTTAGTAATGGAAATGGCTGAACTTGGGCCGTTGAACAGATTTTTGCAAAGAAATAGGTATGTAAGCCTTGTTACCATTTTCTAGGATACAGGTCCTTTCTTTTATTTTTTCTTTCAAGACAGTTGTAAATTGACATGTCATTAATACAATAATTAATGATTGTAGTTACCCTTCAGTGGAAATTATTATCTTGTACATCTCCTAACTGTCAAATTTTTCTGCAAAAATAGTGTATTTTGAATAAATGAAAGAACTTTCACATACCCTTCATTTGCTCATTTATTGATGTGTTCACACATCTTCTTGCCCAGGATAGGTAGTCTAGGCTGCCTTTTCTAATTGAAGCTTATCTAATTGTAAGTGGATCAGGTTCACAGCATGATATGGGCAAGTTCATAGTAGAGATTTGTATTTGAACCCCATGAAAAGTCATGAAAATTAACTACTGACCTCTTTAAAATTCGATTATGATTTTCAGACATGTCACAGAGAAGAATATAACAGAGCTGGTGCACCAGGTTTCCATGGGGATGAAATACCTGGAGGAGAATAACTTTGTTCATAGGGATCTGGCTGCACGGAATGTGCTATTAGTTACCCAACATTATGCCAAAATTAGTGACTTTGGACTTTCTAAAGCTCTTAGTGCTGACGAAAATTATTATAAGGTAAGTTTTGAACAAGACATGAAAGCTGTGTAGTAGCATAGATTAATAAAGTTATTTTCAATTGAAATGCAGTTGATTTTGCAAGTTGAAAATTACAAATATATGTATCATCCATTATTTTATAGCCTGATATTAGGTAACCAACTTTCAAAATAAGTGATTAACATTAGGAGATGTGTAGGGAGGAAAAAGCTAATCCCATCTTTTACTTGCCTACTTTAACTTACTTTTGGTAAACTTGTCATTAGAAGGTTGAAATTTATGGTGGAAGAACAGTTGCAGAATAGTTCTCACCATGTTGAAGGAAAATGTAGGCTAAGGTACTGTATTATTGACAAATAAAACTGCACTGGGGGAGGGGTGTGTGTGAAAGAATACCACTGGTAAATAATAAATTAACGTAAGCAAAATTTGTTTAGTTTGGTTTAAATTCATTTGACCTCCGTACAGCTAAAGGGATTAAAATAATTCCCACATTTAATAAGGCAATAAATGGGAGATAAAGACTAGTCATGTCTGTGTCCTTTCCTTTTCTATCACTCTTGCATTTCAAATTATGTGTTCTTTCCGCCTATTCCTTTCATCAGCTGTTTAAAATTAATAAACCAGACCATGAAACACTGCAGAGGAGGAGGGAGCACATGCTCCCTTGTGATGACCTTCTTACAGAAATAATAACTGCTGTCAGAAAAGACATCTTAAATCACTGCCACTAGCCTAGCCAGAGATATTTGTCAATCTCAGTCTCAGAGGCTTGAGAATTAGTATCAAAGGTCCATTCCCTTTACAATTCCACAGGATGTATTGGTGTTCTATCGCTAGACCTAGTACTGTGCTACAATAGCTTGATACTTGAGTGGTTGTAATGCAGTGTTATGGCATAATTTAAATCAAACTGCAGTTTGCCACAGGGCAGTCACTCTGCTTTGAAATAGAGTATCAAGTCTGGGTATTTATCTCTTACCCTCTGTGGGGAGCCTAAATGAAAAGAAAAAAAAAAAAAAAAAAAACAAACTAATTTTGAAGAAAAACTTTAAATTAAATGCTGCTAAAACATGATTCCATGTCATTTGGCTAAGCTTTCTTTTACCACAGATTTCCTTTCAGTGCATTATTTTGAAAGTGGAAGATTAGGAACAATTTTACAATACTTTTGGAAGGGCTATGACCCATTCTCTCTAATGCTAAGTACATCAGAAATGTTATGGTACTTAGTCCAAATGTATGCAGATCTAAGTTAACTTGGCTTATGTGCATTCTAGTGGTGCTTACTGCTTATTGTTGTCTCTAGCCTGCTGTTTTTACTTTCTGTTACGACAGGCACAAAGTCATGGCAAATGGCCTGTCAAGTGGTATGCTCCAGAATGCATGAATTTCTACAAATTTTCAAGCAAAAGCGATGTCTGGAGTTTTGGGGTTTTAATGTGGGAAGCCTTCTCTTATGGGCAAAAACCATATAAGGTAAGTGTTTATATCTGGCCATTTTTTTTTCCTGTAAAAATTCAGATCAAATTTGAACCAAAGTCTTTTCCTGTCTAAAAAGAGTTGTTGCAACAAACAAGTCAAATGATAGCCCAAAATTAATTCCAGGCCTCTATTTGATTTATACTAGCATGTATATTATAATCACTTGCAACTTGGCTGACTGACTGTTCTGGTCACCCTGTTTCAGGGAATGAAAGGTGGTGAAGTTGCACAGATGATTGAAAGAGGAGAACGAATGGAACGTCCTGAAGTCTGCCCATTAGAAGTCTACAGTCTAATGAAGTTGTGTTGGACGTACAAGTGAGTGTGATGTGATGCTCTCTTAATAGAAGTATATTTTAATCTATATGATTAATAGCAGAAAGGGAGTGAGTGGATTATTTCAAAATACATCTTTCATGTTTTTTTCATTACAACCATCCTCTAGACTAAGGAGTCAGTTACATTTTCCAGTGAAAATTATTTGAGTTATACAGTGTACTACAAGAAGCTGATTTTGCACAACAGAATTTACTGGAACAGTAGTATACAAAATATAGGGTGTCATAAAATCCAAATAATTCCACAAAAAGGTCAGTCTAATATATGTCCAAAAGAAAGTTTGAAATTAAGAAAATATTTTTGTTTCATTTAGGATTGTATTTTGTTTAATCTTCAATTCTAAGTCTTAACTGAAATTTCAAAGTCATAGTGCCAAAATATTTATTCCATTCCTCAATAATTAGTTGTTTTTACCTACTTTTCTCTCATTTCTTTATATACTCAGATTTGATTCTACATTGACTTATCAGTGAAAGGCACACCAGCTTTTCAGATCATACCTGATATGTTAGAAACGTCTTTTTGTTGATAACAATCCAGAAGTTAGAATTATGAAACACAAAATAAAAAAAATAAAGCCTACCTGTTTGGTTTTTTTAATTAGTATACTGCAAAAATTTATTAAAACTATATTATGATTTATCGTTTTAAACTATTTTGTTGAAGTTACCTTAGCTGTAGGATGGCTCCAGAAAGCCCTCAGTGTGACTGTAATGACACTTATTATTCCAGTTCATCATCTGGAGAATGTGTGTGCCCAACAAAGATCTATATTTAAGGAGCTGTGATACTTCATTTTTAAGTACCTTGCTTCTTTGTTAGCTATATTACACCTTGTACTCTGGAAAGAATGTGCAGCCATAAAATAACTCCTGCCTTTTGGTTTGACTTGAAGAATTCTGTAACAGTTCTACAGTGAAATGGATCAGGTTTTGTTGTGATTCATAAACATATCACAAAGCATGCTGATTTTTATTTTTTGGACTCAAATATCTTTATTATTAGAAAGGAGGAAAATTCAGAAAGTTCAAGTCAGGCAGAGTAACTATCTCAATGTGTAATGTAATATTGTAAGGGCTTCTCAGTTTAATTGTGTTCTTCAAATAAAATAGTTGCCAATATAGAAGAAAGAAAGACAATACAGTCATAGAGTGTGCAGAAAAGCTTCTCTCAGTGGTTCTAAGCCTCTCTGTGTGGCATTGTAAGGCAGATAGTGCACTGCAAATATTCTTTTCTCTGGAGTGTTACTAAAGTAAATTAAGTAGAAAATTAAATGGAGCTGATTTACCATTTCTTTCTTCTAGTACCTTCACCAACCGCAAAGTAACAGGCATGATAGTAAATCCACTCACTGGATGCTCTGTAGTGGCATTTCCCACTTGGCATTAATTTTGCAGCAACATTTTGGTAGCCTTCAAATGTTGTGAGCAGCCTTAAATGAGCTGTCACTGAGGCAGAGTCCCAAGCATTTTAAGACCCATGCACCTTCACAGATTTCTTCTTCCTGTGCAGTGATTCTTGTTGTCTTTCCACAGTGTTGATGACCGACCAGGATTTGTTGCAGTTGAGATGAGATTACGTAACTACTATTACGATATTTCCCACTAACAGCGTGAAGAACAGCAGCTGCCTTGTCTCCAGCCAACGCCCTCTGAGCAGTTCCATTTCCAAAACCAAACAACTTTGATTTTTGTACTTCCGTTTTCACCTTGCAATGCTCAGAGCTAAGCCTTGTGTCTGCAAGGTTGCCTTTTCTTGCCTTCTGAATAATATGCAGTCCGGAAAGAGAGTGTTTGAAGTGTAAGGACTAGAGGTGAGCAGCAAGGCTATCACAGCAGATGCTTATACTTTTGCTACAGTCAATTTAATTTTAGTTACACTTTCATTTGTGTTACATTTTGCAGTAAAACTTATTTAATGACCTTGAACCTTTTTCCTCTCCTGTATTGGAATGTGGGTTGGAATTTAGATTCTTCTTATTAATGTTCTTAGCCCTCAAATGTATTGAGCTTTTCCAGAAAGAATACCACAAACATTTCTCACTGTGAAAGCATGTCCGTCGCTTTGACTGACAGTTTGTTTGATTTTATCACCAAGCCCCTTTCAAATCAAATCATATTCTTAGTAGTCAAGTAGGCAGAGAAGAACTGGAAAATTGACCTTCTAATCACCACCTGCTTTAAATGTGACCAGCTTCTCTGGTTCCTCATCTCATCTGTGGAGCCCAGCTGTTCCTCAGGGAGTTATTTTTTTTTTTTACTGATGAAACCTGGGAACACAGGATTTTGTTCTCATCTTTGAAGAAAACATACCTAAACCTAAGATAATGATTCTGGATTTTACCATAAACTCTGCCACTGCATTCCTCAAAATACGAATATGATGAACCAGCACCTGTCTTTGTTCATGCTGTTTCATCCTTCTCCAGACATATCTTTTACATGTATCTATTTGGGTGTACCAAAGCTCCTTGTATTGTGTCTTGAGCAGCAATCATTTCTATCTTTTTTCAAATCTTTCTTGAAAAGCATCTGTGAGAATTTCACCACACCTTAATCACCTCTGAAGTTAAATTTCACCTCTATCACAAATATTTAAAAACAGCCATATGGATACCAAGATTACTTTTGTCTGATCCAGAATCTTAGTATCAATCCCTATGGCAATCTCAGGAAAAGGTATGTAGCATGCATCTCCACTAAATTGAAAGTATAGTAGTAGTAATTACAAATAATGTAATCAACTCCTGATTCCGTTTTTACCCCCAGGCTTTGCTTGTCCAACCTCATTTTAAATATTATCAATATCAAAATTTCCCACTTATTACTCTCAAGCAGCTACTTTATTGTCATTTACGTATGTCTCAGGAGTCTCTATACATTGCATCTGCTAGCTAGAGAGTTTAGAAGAATATAAAGAATAAGATTTTAAGTTAGATATATTTATTGCATATGGCTGGTTAGAATATACATGTTTAATTTTCATGTGAACAGGGTATTTCTAGAGATGCAGTGATATTTTTTTCTGTAGCAAAGAAATTGTGTGAGCAATAAAAGTGAGAAAGTGTGAAATAATTTTCTTCGAAGACAGAACTATAAACAAATGTAGGATTTACTGTATTTTTTTCCTTTTTACTAAGGTAATGGTCTATTTGTTAAATAATACCTAGTGACTTTTGGTAGTTTAGTCTTGGGTGTCCAGTGCAAGACACTTCAAAAATCACATACTACTGAAAAAAAATTGAGTGTAATAGACCATGTTTCAAATGTGACCAAATGTGATTTATTTTGAAGATGATTTATTTTTTGTTTTGTTTTTAAGAAACATTTTTTATAAGACCAGCTTGTGTAGAAGCTAGCCATAGTTATACATAGGTGTTTTGTCACTTTGGTTGTGTTGCAGAGAAATTGTTATCTCTGCATGTGCAATTAGTACATTTATGGGGATATTAGTTATAAAAAAAATTGCACAAGCCGCACAAATCTCTATTAACCTCCAAGTGACAGTACTCAGTTTCCCTGACTGAGAGATGTATCTCTCTATATCTCTCACTCTCTTTAAAAGTGATGTCTGATACAACAAAACTGGAGGATAATTTCTTCTCTTTTCTGAGTGAATGTCAACATCACTTTCTGGTATTACTTGATTATTCTTAATTTCACTATTACATAATAAAAATTTATAGTGATACTATAAAGAATTGTGAAATAAACAGATTAGGTTTTAAAATTTAAATTAAAGACAATTTTACAAAATATGTTGGTCTTAAGAAGAATCCTTTAGTATTTGTATGCTTTCTAAAAAATGTTGATGCTGTGCAGAGTGTGTATATGTACTGAGTTACTGTGATTGTTGTTGAAGACTGAGATTTTCCTATTGACACTGAAAGGTACCTGGCAGGACAGATAAGCCCACTGAAGCCTGAGCTGCTCTTTGAGTTATTCAGGACTAGCAGCAAACTTCCAAAATATGCATGTTGTTATTACACCTAACTCTTTCCAAGATAGTGCTTAACAACATGTGCTGGATCTGGAAGGTTTGGAGGTGTCAGGAATCAGCGCAGTGTATCAGCTAACCAAGAATTTCTGCCTTACAGGTGTCAGCTATGCAGGATTTAAGTCACATTACATGACATGGATCCTCCTTCATAGGTGCAGACAACTGTTTTATGTATTCTGAAATAAAAACAAGGATACCTTAGACTTCCATTTAGCTTTTGCTGCATGTTCAAGTTCTCAGGAAAGCAAAGGCTGAATGGGTCTTAATGTGAATTTGAATAATAAACAACCAAGGCAGAAAGGTAGACAGCTCTTCAGGCAGGTATTTACCCTTGGGGTGCATCAGTCACTGACTGACTTACACTGTTCTGCTGTGATTCTTTTCCCATGTAGCAAATCTGGCCTAATTTTTGCACCTTCCCACGTGTGGGACTGCACCATCAACTGATATGAATGAACTGTTGTTTTTTGGCTGTCTGGATTTAGTTGTTTTTATTTTTTGATTGACTTGTGTCAGAAATGCCACTTGGTGGTGTAGGCTCACAAGTAATCGTCATGGTAGAGTTAAGGGGTAGAAAACTGCAGCACATAGTAAGGGACACTAGTGGAGAAGGAGCACATGATAAGAGGGTTTTCCACTAAAGGAAAACACTGCACTTACACCTGTGGTTAGGATTCAAGGTTACAAAACCATTGAGTTTTCTGGAGCACAGGAGAGCATGTGTCTTAAGTCCCATAAAGACCCACCTAAACTCCTTAAAAGGCCTGGTCCAATCTCTCCCTCCTAACACTGTTCAAAAAGAGGACAATGAGAAATACCCATAATTTTCACCTCTCAAATTGTCATAGTCAGCACTGCAAATTTCATAAAGAACCCATCTGTGAGTGGCCAGCATACCAAGGCAATGCTCCCTGCTGGGAGCGGGCAATGCCCAGACACAGTTGGAATGATGCCCTTGTCTGACCATTCCTGGAACCCTCCCCTCTGCCCCAGCTGCCCCTGGGTCTGTGCATCAAGGAGTAACTTGTTCATCTCTTTGCTCCTTGCTGTGCAGCATGTTGCATGGAAGGACAAATCATCAATTAGTTATATTGTGAATGGTTAATTGTGGATGATTAATGAAGACTTCTGAGACTCTCTGTCCCATTGTCATGTAGGCAATACCAGCAGTGAGAGATTGTGTGCAGAAAGATACAGACTATGTTCCACACTTGCATAGAAGGAAGTGAGGGTGGCATCTGGGTTGAATAATACAGGGAAACACTAAACTACCAATTGTGATTAGCAGGCCTAAGTTTAGTGAGAGCAAAAAATGCACCAATTATTGACAGTGAACAAAAACAGAAGCTGACTCAATGCAATCCCAGACTCAGATGGAAAACGGCCACTTCAAGACTCAGTATCACCATTTCTCAGGAGTGTGGCTCCATTATATGCACCATGGGGTAGTGTGAGACAGTGGTACAGCTGCATTGGTACCCAGCTGTGCCTGCAGGGGCAGCTCATTGGCCCAGTGGTAGAAAGGGGGGATTGTAGGATTGATGGGCAAGACTCAACAGCCGAATGCCTCCTGCTGTAACTATACCTTTAATGGAGCCACCAGGTAACCTGTGAAGGTTTGCAGCTGGAAAAGGAGGGAAGGAAGAAGTGTGGAGCATGAAACAAATATCAGAGAAGCAAAGTGTGTAGGGACAGATATCCCCTACTAATAGTGCTGGGAAAATGAGACAAGCCTATGTCATACAGATCTTCCTTCAGACTTGTGTTATACAACGGATTCCTGTGAAGCAACACTCAGAGTGATGTAACACAAATCCGACTGACAACAACAGTCCTCCAGCTACTCAGAGTTCTCTGAAGTCAGACTAGCACTGTGCATCTATCTCCAAATGGGCATTTTTTCTTTTCTGTCATATATGTGTTAATTGAGACAAAGACCCACTGGGCTCCTCACCATATAATTAACTCTGCACAATATTTAACCACTGTTCCCCTGAGGCAGTGGAGATGTGCATATTCCTTGATAGCCAAAGAAAAGAGGAAACAAGAGACATCTTGGGGAAAGCATCAAACTGCTATTCATTAAAATTCATGACTTTAAAATTCATGAATTTGAATGTAAATAGCACCTGAATGACCAGTCCAGCATAAACGTGCACAGATCATTACCTCCTCTCATCTGTCTACCATCACAAATGCCTTGAATTGTCAGGGTAAGAAACTGTTAGATCCAGGCCTTGCTTAATTTGTGTCAAAGTGCTTGCGGAGGAGTCCCACTGTCATGCATCTGCAGCTACAGCTGTCCACCTACCACACTGCGTATGGAAGTGGTTTGGTAAGCTGAGGGCCAGGCACCCCATGGCTCTGTCGTGTTAGAAATGCAACATACAACAAGAAGAAATAGAAAAAAAGCCTGTAAAGAACAATTCAATTACACTGTCCTGTCATGTTGCACCAGCCAGTGGCTGCATTATCATCAACGTCTGTTCTTTCTCCTTTCTGCTTTGACAAAGTGAAATTGTGCCAGTTTTAACAAGAAGAGTGCCAAGAATATAATTGCATGACCAAACAGCAGAACAGGTAGCACAAAATTTCTACAGCTATCTCTTGCACAGCTTGAAGACTTTTCTTTAAAAACATTACACACATGTGCATGTAGTTTCTTGTAATTTTTTCCTCCTTGAGTTCAATAATGCCCTGTCCTCAGTTTTTAGTGCCCAATCACTGTAGCTGTATCTTCATGTCTTGTTCTAATTACATCAATATTGCCAAATTATTTCTGTCTGTCTGGTGTATTAAATCCCACCTCCAGTAACCTAAAGCTGTGGCCAGTTGGCAAAGAATTACTGATGTTGGTTTTCAGTGATCTTTCTAGAAGAGAGCTGAAAGACAGATGATAGAAGGAAGGAATGGCTGTGGGGAGCAGGGATACATCAAGAGAAGCACAAGAGAAGCAAGCTCACTGAGCTTGTCAAAGAGCATCACTTAGGGATATTTTTTCCTCACTACTTTGGAGCAGTTGTAAATTGACTGTTTAGCTTGGTTAGATGTTTCTTTTCTCAAAAGATACGTATTTAGAGCCACTGCTTTCTCATTTTTCCCCAGTAATCAGACATCTTAGCCATAGTTGGGTATGAACACCTAGATTATCAGTGTCATTTTGTTTCAGAAAGATTTCCACTGTTGATAGTAAAGCCCCTAAACTAGGCTGTTTATATGTGTGCAGCTACATTTCTGTTCTAGCAGCTTCCATGGGCCTCGTTCTTCTGACCGCTATGCAAACACATGCTTAAGTTACAACAGGAGCACCAAGAGACAGCCCTCTTCCATAGCCCTCATGCTCTCTCTGACAGTCAAAGAGCAATGCAGACAAGCAATGCAAAGTTCAGTCACCTCCCAGAGGAAGGCTCCCAACCTCTTCCTCTCAGCATGTCTTTTTTTAAACAATATAACCCCTTTAAAACAGCAAATATGGTGTAGATTTTTATTATCAGATTGCAGTGGTGTATTAGGACCCACATGAACACATTGCACTGAGGAGCCACATCATTTTTTGAAGGCTTCTGATGCACTAAAGCATAAACTTTATTTTTTCCTTTTGTAAATGTGTTGTTCACTTTGTCATCCATATATGCATGTCTTTGGCTATTTTCAAACTGTATGTCCACTGGTGGAACTGCTTCACTAGGGGCATGCAGTTGATGCCTAAAATCCTCGAAAATAGGCACTCAGAGAAACAGTAATGGGGAAAGATAGATAAATACCTGTATTGGGAGCTTCCACAGAGGTGCACACCTCCACAAGGCCTCCACGCATGCTGAAGAACCCTGCCCCCAGTGATGTTACAGTTTTTATAATCTTCCAATAATTAACATACAAGATATGTATAACTAATCATGATTCCCATTTCCCTTGGTGTCCCACCCACAGGGGTCCTAAGCTTTGCACCCCTGGAGCAGCTCCAAGGGTTCTGGGCTCTGCTTTTGTTTTGTCTTCAAGTTATCTTGCAGGTGTCTCTGCAAAACACCATGACCTTCAGAAAGCTTAAGGATATGTGAGAAAACTACTTTAGTAGCTTCTAACACCACTTAATATGTGAGCAAGAAAGCCTGTAATTTTAAAACTCTGAAGATCTACAAAAGATCTACAAAACTTTTAGGTATCACAATAATGAGGTACTATTTTTAAACTCTTCAATCAGCCATGACTTCCTTTTTATTTGTCAACTCTGTAGCTGCCATAGGGAATAAGTACAGCATTCCTCATCTTTTTGTGGTTTCTACTTACAAGGAATAGGCAGGACAAATAGTGATTCTTGTCAGTGCTGGAGTGCTATACAAGTTAGATTACAGGAAAAAGTGCAGATTGAATCATGTCTCAGAAATTCACTCTCCAGTGTCACATTGTACCCAAGTTAATGCAAACCAGAACTCATACTACATAAGCACAAGTACAAAGTTCATAGTTTGTTTCCAAAGCTCCCACAGCATTTTCCATGCCGGCTACATAAAACAAAACCAAAAACAAAACAAAAAACCCAAACAAACAAAAACCCCCAAACAAACAACAAAAACTACAAGACTATTAATATAACACATTCTTGTGTTTGTTTGCAGAACTGTGTGTGAGCAATTTTGTGAGTCATTTAATTACAAGGAAGCTGAGGCCTAAACAAAGAAATGCAGTCAAGGTTTGCTTGGGTTGGCTACAGTCTCTGTCTTTCCCCCAAAAAGAGAAAGTTCCCAGTACTTTTGAAGTGCAGCTAAAAGGAATGAAGATATCAGATGCCACACCAAAACTGGACTCTGATACAGCTGTGAGACTGCTGGTACCTCCATCTTTTGCTTGAAAACTGCCTTATTTGGTGGAAGTATGCTGCCAGGCACACGACGTCAGCATGTCTCACTGCTTGGCCACCAAGCCTAAGGAGGACTCTGCTGATTAGTACACATTATATATTAATAAGCATTTGTGGAATAAAACCCCAAATACCATACCCTCTTCACCTAACACAAACATCACATACTGAAAATGTCATCCAAACTGGGACGTGTCCTTCAAAAGGAAGAGGTGTTTATCTCTGTAACCAGTAAATGCAGCCAGTCCTTGCTCCTTCTCCAAAGAGTTGATCTGCTGCCAGCATGCTTGTCCCCTGGCTAGGAGATGTGCCTGCACACCTTTGAGGGTCACCAAGAAATCAGTAACTCTAAAAGGCATGGTATGATGGGAAGGGCAAGAGACACAAAACACAGCACTTGTGAAAAAACCCAAGAAATACAGTTTTCCCCTCCTAACCTAAGAATCTTAAAGTAGCTGGAAATTGGGTGTGGGACATTCAGGCCATCAGTAAGGCTCAGCTTGCACTGTAGTAAGCCGCACCATGTTTGTAGAGGCACAGTGATAGTGCACTGTTAAAAAAAGGCATTTCATCTTGTAAAACTGATGTCTATGTAAGATTAAATTCAAGTGCCTTCATTAGCTGATATATGTATTTTCCTTAAGCTGTGCTTAGCGACACAGAACCATGTATAAATATGCCTTTCTTCAGAAATATTTTATTCTCACCACTAATTAACAGGTATGTGCTTTCCAGTCTTGCTGTTGGTTGCAGCAAGCCCACAGCAGCAGGACAAACTTGGCCAAGATCTACCTTTCAAGGAGGAAAATCTTGCAGGTGCTGCTGCATGCTTACTGCTCCCACACTTCTCTCTGGCCTTCTGTATTCCTGTTGGGCTGACCATAGCTCATGACTGGTTCCTCTGCCACTCAGAAAAACTCCTTTGATCCTTGGCAGGTTGTTATGCAAAGGGCATGGACAGCTGTCAGCCTTGAGAGGCTTCTGTGGGAAAATGCTCCAGACAAGGGTGAAATGGCAAGAAAACACCTGGTACCACCTTTTGCCTCTTCTGGGGAACAGGATCTGGAATCCTGTCTTGCTGAGGTGACAACAGCATCAGAGCCATGCACCACAGCTGTTCTGAAGTAACACTTGCTGCTGGTGAACCAGGGACAGAGACTGAGGATGTCAATGTAAACCTCAGAAGAAACATTCACAGCACTGCAGTTTCTGTCCTTTAAACAAGTGCTGATCAGCCTAATGCATAGTTTCCTCTTTCCATATTCCAGATGGCCTCATTTGAGCCTGTACTACCAGGAATGTCGGTCTTCCTGTCTGTGCAAGGAAATCAGGAGTAGAAATGAGGCTCTAGATGTCACCACAGGAACAATGATGTGCAGAGGTTGTTGATGGTGATTTTTTCCTATGCGCTGAAAAGGTGTCTCTTTTCTGTGGCAAATTGTGTTTTTTGAACTGAACTTTTCACCCCTTTTAATTACAACAAATTACCTTTTTTAGATTATAAAACATAAACCTAGCTACAGATGATCAAGTGAAGGTGAAGTACCCAAAAAGAAGGTAATACTGAATAGCCAAGCACCCATAAATGTCAAGGTCAGAAGTTCATATATATATATTATTTTTTTGCCTGTAACACAAAACTACTTCAAATTGGTTCTATGATGCCAGCAGTTTGTTTCTGCTCCTCACAGTCTGCATCTGACAACAAATAAACCAAAAGATCACTTCCCCTTAAGGTTCTCCAGCCATAAACTCAACAAAGCCATAAACAAAACCAGCTCAAACCAACCAAGTTTCCAAAACCGCAGAGATCGACACACATGTGTCAATCAGAGTGGCCCAAACTGGTGGTCTCATCCAACTATCTCTGACCCAAACGACAAAGCCCCCCCTCCAGCTATACACCTCTTCGGTAGTGTGGGTTGTTCAGGGAACTCACCGGAGGTCACCAAACTTTAACCAAAAAAAAGAAAAACTACGTTATTTCTGTCCTTGTGCACACAATATACACGCACACACACAGAGGCACGTATGGTCAGTGATACTTACTAGCCAACATGCCTTATTAAGAAAAAGGCAGATGGCCAGATCTGATTCTGAAATTTCCTGCCTTCTCTGTACTTTCATTCCTTTAGCAAATCTCTGTTCCTGTTGTCATCTGCAAATTTTGCACACAACATTTTTTTTCCTTTATTTTCAACTCTCCCATAAAATTATGAAAAGGAATTTGGCCTACACAAAAAGCAGCATATTCCCCCCATAGACTTCTTGAAGGAAATGCATTTCCTGTGATATGTCACTTTGCAGTTGCTAAATTCATTTAACCTGGAGGAAAGGGCCTTTAAGTGCTGCCCTCTAGAACGATAGGACAGAACTGACAAATCACACAACAAAATTGTTCTAATACGTCCCAGATGTATTGCTTCAACGAAGTTAATACAGAGATTAATCTGAGTCACTGCTCCTATGGTCTTCACTCTTCAATTCTCTCATGGCTGCATGCCAAATTTTTTCTGCTTTCAGTGGTATGGCTTTCAACATCAGGCCAAGAGAGTACACAATTTGTTCCCAAGCAACTGCTGAAGTATTTGAAGCTGTTGCCAGTCTTTTATGAGCTCTGTTCAAAATGACATTTACAGAGGTTGAAGAATCTTAGATAAGACAGATACTGAAGAAACAGCAGAGGATCACCAGGGGAGGGGGAAAAGAAAAAAAAAGAAAAAGTATCTCACTGAAATAATAGAAATTACATATATAAACAGACACGCACACACAATATTCCCCTGTTCCCAAAGTAAATTTGCACCATTAACAGAAATTTGCAAGTTATGAAAGGATATGGTAAATTGCTTAAATCCTAAACCTTCAGTTGTAAGGAAGTGATTTATTTTGTATCATTGAAATGCTTAACTGCAAAACAGAGGCCAGAATTCAGTATTCTGTTCAAATACTTACATAAATCAGTAAGAAAGTTGAAAAACAGCTTTGATACCATCTTAATGGAATCAGCATTATTTATTTAAGGAAAACCAGTATTTTGAAGAGACTAAAAAGGAAAAAAAAAAAAAAAAAAAAAAAAAAAAAAAAAGGGAAA
>VXBX01003009.1:111424-138608 GCA_013400415.1 Scytalopus superciliaris
AAAAAAAAAGAAAGTTAGAGCAATGGTAATGGCAAAGCAATCCAAACTACCTCTGCAGAATAGCAGAAATTCAGGAGAAAAGATTAATGTCTGAAACTCTTTGTAGGCAAGAATATTAACTTCTGCTGTTATGAATAAATGAATTTTAAATTATTCTTTGTCTGCTAGATTTTATGAACTATTACCATAATGACATAAACCTCCTTTTTTCACATAAAGCTATGTATAACATAAGACTTCCCTTTTGGTGCCATGATCATAAAAACTGTTTGAATGAAGACATTAAAGCAGTGAGATTCCAATTAATGTATGAAACACTCTAAATCTGTCAAAGTAAGCTGCTTGGATTAATGCTAGAATGCCAGAAAACCCCAAGCGATGGAAGATGAGGGTGACTAGAAACTCAATGTGGAGCTGTATCTATTCCACGAGCTCTGCTTCCCTGCCTTGTTTGATCCCAGAACATGTCCTTTTCCATCCAAATTGTCCTTTTCCTGTCTCCAAGTAGATGAAGAACAAATTTTTATTTAAAATGATAGTCAAGAAGGAGAATGTATTAGATAGCACAAGTTTGTAACACAGTGACTTTAGCTATCTTGCTGAATGGATATATTCTGTCTGATGCAGATGTATGGGGAAAGAGGAGAAAGGAGAGCAACACTGATGCCTGAGCTTAAAAGAGAATAGCTGAAAGAACAAGATTCTTCACTGAGGAATCTGAAGCTTCTTGTCAGAAATTAGCTTAAAGCTAAAGAGACCTGATAGACAGCTTTTTCATGTAAAAATATTTTATGGAATTTCTTTTCAATATCTTCAGTTCTTTAGTGCATCTTCTATGAATGTCAGGCATGCACACACACATAATCAAGAAACCTTTTACAGACAAATAGATCAGACTGTTGTTCACAGGAATAAATTAGGACCAATTGTCTAACCCTGCACTGAAGTGACATTCTTTATACCTCAGCCTATCCCACATGAACTCAAGAGCCTTGTCCTTTACTCGAAAACCGACACTTTGAGAACTATGTTTCTACACTGCCCTCAGGTCTCTGGTGAGCCACAGACCCCTCAGTGAGCTCACAGGGAAAAAACCAAAAGAAAACAAAACAAAAAAACAACAACAAAAACACCAAAACCAAAACAAAAAAACCCCACCCAAACACATGCCTTCTCTATCTATGAAAATCACCTGTCAGAGACCAAGAACGGGTCACTACCTGTGATTTCTTCTTTCACTTGTCCAAGAAATATGTGCTGTATGGGGACAGATATGGAATTTGTCCATGGTGGGTTTCGGGGTTGTTGCAGTGGGAAATGTCTTGTGCTGCCTGAGCAAGGCCCCTCACATGCCAAGCTGTGTTGGTGCAGGAGTAGCTGAGATGTCCCCCAGCAGTGATGGGATGGATGATGGAGGATAGGCACCAAAGTCCACAGCACCTACATCAAGAACCATGTGGGGAAATTGCCTGCTGTGGCAGTTTGCCACTGTGGCTGCTGGGTGCCCCCTTGCCTTCCTTGGCTGCCCCATGTATGACACTTTTCCAGTCCTGCAGCCACTCTGGCCATAGCGAGGCTGAGCAGAAGGTAAACTGAGCCTGAAAGCTGGGCTTCACAGAGTAGCCTTGCAGGGAGGAAAGGAGATGCTGCTCAAAAGAAGATGCATTTGTTTCACACTTCATATTTATTATAATTTCCTTAATGGAAACACACACTCTGCCCTCTTAATACATTTAGAGGGGGCTGAGGCAGAAGTGAAACAATAATCAATTTTCACTATCCTCTCTTCCAATTTTGAGTACTTAAACATTTTTAAATTTTTTCTCAGTGCTGCTACTAGTCTGCTTAGTAGTCGTACTGCAGGTCTGACAGCTCATGGAGGCACTGAGATCATGATCATGCTTGGTACAGACAAATGCTAGTATGGCCTGTGTCACCACTACCCTTCAGAGCTTTGTACAGTTCCCTATATTATGCAAATTTTATCCTATAGTTTCACTTCACTATGGTTCTCAAGCTGCCTGTAGCAAGTGGATTAAAAAAAGTGTCGATAAACAGATAAACAAAAGATAAGCAAGTTCTCTTAGTATGTTTCAGTCACCACTCTCTTCTCTCCTTGGTTGCCTTTTGGATCAATGTGCTGGCTGGAACTGAACTTAGCTGGAGAAATGAAGAAATTTTGCTCTCCAAGCACTGTTCCCACATGTGGGCTCTGTTACAACCTTCTATCTTGATTATTGGTATTTACATGTTTCATTCCTTTACTTTTCTCTGACAGTAGTATCAGTGTGAAATCTTCTGATGGTCTAGATGCAATTCGTAATTTCGATCTATATGAATAATCTTGTTGGTTTAGATTGAGCAGTTTTACACAATGGTCACTTTATTCCATAAAAATTTGTGAGATTTTTTCCCCACAATTATCACAATTTGTTTATTTTAAGAATCATTTTTAAGCCTAGTCAATGTATTCTGGTCAGACCACAAACCTTAATTTTAGGGACACTACAGATGTATTTTGAAGTTGTTGTTTGTTACAGGGATATTGGCAGAATAATCATCCTCTCTCAAATTAATTCATCTAGTACAAATATTTGTTTTCCATGTGCAGAAGTCTTGTCTTCCTATTGCATTGTTGGTTCTTGAGAACTTTCTGTGGCCTATGGTATCACATGGAAATGCTGTAGTAATGAGCAGGTGTGCCACTTTGCTGCACCTCTCCCAAGACTTAAAAAAAATTTATTAGATAAATGTTTTTACAACACTCAAGGTAACTCAATAGGAAATATGGCATTTATTAATTTAATTATTAAAAGTGATTACTAACATATTAAAAAGGTCTTTTTCATACATGTTGAAAAGGTTGCAGTCATATATAATTTCTATACAATAATTTGAGTCATATTCATTGCCAGGGTAATATCTACCAATTCCACTGAAGCCGTATTAGAAACTAATTTTGCTCGTGACGTCTGTGTTCCTATTCTGTATTAGAAACATTATATTACCTCCCTCCACAGGCACAATTGTATGTACATCAAACTTGATAGGAATAAATGATCTTGTTTTGGCTTCTTTCAACAACTTAAACTATTTCCACACTGTTCCCACAAGACCTTTCTGCCTTGCAGAAGGCTCTTGGCAATTCTTTAACTCTGATCCAGAAGTTAGTCTGAAAAGATACAAATCCTTTGTGTGTACTTACTGTCGGAACACAGTTGTTGCTGCTCTTTTCTTTTTACAGCATGTCAAAGCATTTGTGAGTGGTTTACAAGGAATATTAATTTAAAGCATTTTTTTAGGGTTAATACACTTATGTGCAAAAAGCACATCTATCAATCACATTTCAGATCCTTGTGGGAAACACACCTTTCGATATCTATTGCAACTTAAGCTCCTATATTGCTTCCGTCCTTATAGGAAATTATTTGCAATATTTCAGTTGTGTGCTGTTATTCAGACATATTCTGGTCTATCAATGATAAAAGAAAAAACAAAAACAGGGGTTATTTTTGTATCAGTAGTAAGGAAATTTCACAACACAATGCAGTTATCAGAGGAAGAGGCTCTCTTTTCTTTACTTTTAGACAATAGTTCAGACTTCAAACATCTTAGAGAAGGCAAAGAGCAAAGACAGGGATCTGGGCACCCTCCCCTTCAGACACCTGCACAGAGAGGCACTGTGTTTGCTAGCACACAGATACACACTTATGTTGCCTTTCAGAGCATCTAGTGTTGACAAGAAAAGTCTCATTTTGTCTAAACTAACACTTTCCGGGCATATCAAGAGCAGAGATTAATTTGGTAGATGCATCAAACACTTTGTCCCAGTACAAAGGATGCTTCAAAGAGCATTGTAAGTTGCTGAGAGAGCAACTGGTACTCCTTATTTCTTTGGTTATGGTCTGACAAGCATTCCTAAAACCTGTACTGTCTGCTCAGGTGTCCAGCAAATACAGAAATGGCAAAAGATGGTAGAGGTTATCTACAGTACCCACTTAAATCTGTCCGTTCTTGCTCACTAAATATTCCAATGGACAGCTCTGGTGAGCTGAGGTGCCTTTTTGCTGCCTTTAAAAAACGCAGATCAGATCCAAGACCTTTAGATTCTGCTAGAATAAAACTGATCAATCGTACTGATATCCTAGCAGTCAGGGACCCACCTAGCTAGACCAGGACCTGGCACCAGTCCTCTGTACCACTCTAACCTGGCTGGAGGCTAGCAAGAATATTTATTTAGTACTGAACATTGCTGCTCCATGGCACAAGATAAATCCCACTCCACCTGACATCTCTGATTTTCACATAAGTGCTTGGTGCTGATACAGTTCAGTGGTGTTCACTGTGCTCTCTGTGTTTCCATGTTCTTACAGCATGCTGAGAACTGACAGCCCCTCACTCTATCCTCACAGTGTGAAATGAAGGAGCTCATCACCATGAGATGGTTTGTGTTACAGAAATATAAAAAGGTTCACAAGGCCATCAGGGAAAGCCAGGCATGGAAGGGCCTTAAAAGGGCTACTGAAGAGAGAGAAGCAACAACTTCTAGCATGGCAAGTCTCTGAACCTGACTGGTAGCCAGGAAGTTTCATAGGGAGAATGCTTTTTCTGGTCTAAGCACATGCCAAAGACAGGACATGTGAGTGCATGAATTTTTCTTCTGATCCTTTTTTACTAACACTCAGTTCAGATTTCTTGCTTTCCAAATCTAATGAGATATTACAGAATGAGAAGAGAATGAGAAGGGCCAAAGACCAACTAGAATTTAATCTGGCAGCTGCTGTAAAAGACAATAAAAATAATTTCTAGAAACACAGCAGCAACACAACATTACATCTTTTATTGGATGCAGGGGGGAAACAGTGACAAATAATGAGGAAAAGACAGAGATGCTTAATGCCTTCTTTACCTTAGTCTTTAACAGTAAGACCAATTGTACTTCAAGAACCCAGCCCTCTAAGTTGGAAGAAGGGGATGTGGAACAGAATGAGGTTCCATAATCCAAGGGCACATGGTCAGCAACCTCATACATAACTTTCACACACACACTGACATTGAAACAACCAAGAATCATCATTGGATCCAAGGGGTGGTGACTATATATCTTTCTACTTTTATCCTTTTTTTCCTTTTCCTTTCCTATACATTTTCATAAGACTTAACAACTAAAATGGCTACATACATGTTTTTCTCTGCAACCAAATTGTTCTAAAATAAACACTACATTTATATATTTACAAACAGCAGTCATTCGGTGTCATTTCATCCCCAAGGGATCTATTAACAAGAACCTTGCCTTCTTGGGTGTGTCATAACAGAGTGTTGATCTGCTGGAGGGTAGGAAGACACTACAGAGGGATTAGGACAGGCTGAGGCCAACTGTATGAAGTTCAAGAAGGTGAAATGCCAGGTACTGCACTGGGGTCACAACAAGCCCATACAGTGCCACAGGCTTGGGACAGAGTGGTTGGAAAGCTGCCTAGCAGAAAAGGACCTGGGGGTCCTGGTCGACAGTGGCTGAACATGAGCCAACGGTGTGCCCAGGTGGCCAAGAAGGCCAGTGGCATCCTGGTCTGTATCAACAATAATATGGACAGCAGGACCAGGGCAGTGATTGACCCCCTGTACTCAGCACTGATGAGGCCACATCCTGAGTGCTGTTCTGAGCTCTTCACTACAAGAAGGACATTGAGGTGCTGGAACATCTCCAGATTAGAGCAGTGGAGCCAGTGAAAGGTCTGGAGCACAAGTCTTATGAGGAGCAGTTAAGGAACTGGGATTTAGTCTGGATAAAAGGAGGCTCAGGGGAGACCTTATTGCTCTCTACAACTACGCAAAGGAGGTTGTAGTTAGATGAGGGTCAGTTTCTTATTCCAGGTAACAAGAGACAGGGCAAGAGGAAATGGCTTTAAGTTCCACTAGGGAAAGTTTAGGTTGGATATTAGTAAAAGTGTTTTCAGCAGAAGGGTTGTCAAGCAGTGGAACCAGGGAAGTGGTTGAGTGACGTTTCCTGAAGGTATTTAAAAGACATGGTGCCTGGTCTAGTAGTGGACTTGGCAGTGTTATATTAATGGTTGTACTCAATCTTAAAGGTCTTTTCTGACTAGGGGATTCTATGATTTTATTAACCTGCTATTTTTTAATCCCAGTGCTCCTACTTTCACTTTTTTCCTACAGTGCTTCCCCTAGAAAATGGAAAAGTCTGCTGTGGTTAAAGATTCTTCTAAAAGAAACAAACAAACAGCTAGCACACTACAAAATACTGTTTCTTTTAGGCTGTGATGGTTGGAAAAGCCATATNAACATGAGCCAACGGTGTGCCCAGGTGGCCAAGAAGGCCAGTGGCATCCTGGTCTGTATCAACAATAATATGGACAGCAGGACCAGGGCAGTGATTGACCCCCTGTACTCAGCACTGATGAGGCCACATCCTGAGTGCTGTTCTGAGCTCTTCACTACAAGAAGGACATTGAGGTGCTGGAACATCTCCAGATTAGAGCAGTGGAGCCAGTGAAAGGTCTGGAGCACAAGTCTTATGAGGAGCAGTTAAGGAACTGGGATTTAGTCTGGATAAAAGGAGGCTCAGGGGAGACCTTATTGCTCTCTACAACTACGCAAAGGAGGTTGTAGTTAGATGAGGGTCAGTTTCTTATTCCAGGTAACAAGAGACAGGGCAAGAGGAAATGGCTTTAAGTTCCACTAGGGAAAGTTTAGGTTGGATATTAGTAAAAGTGTTTTCAGCAGAAGGGTTGTCAAGCAGTGGAACCAGGGAAGTGGTTGAGTGACGTTTCCTGAAGGTATTTAAAAGACATGGTGCCTGGTCTAGTAGTGGACTTGGCAGTGTTATATTAATGGTTGTACTCAATCTTAAAGGTCTTTTCTGACTAGGGGATTCTATGATTTTATTAACCTGCTATTTTTTAATCCCAGTGCTCCTACTTTCACTTTTTTCCTACAGTGCTTCCCCTAGAAAATGGAAAAGTCTGCTGTGGTTAAAGATTCTTCTAAAAGAAACAAACAAACAGCTAGCACACTACAAAATACTGTTTCTTTTAGGCTGTGATGGTTGGAAAAGCCATATGCTACTGCAGATGGGATCCTGATTGCACTTGGAAGCAAACTGAAGAGAACTACCAGAGTCCCAGATATCAAAAACTGACAGGAAAAAGCAGCTCAGGAAAAGCAGGAGAGCACAAGTGCTCATCTTCCACTGTTTCACAGCTTGTAAACTAACATATTTGACTTAAACATGAAGAGTGTCAGAACTGCTTCAGAAGGTATGGCCTCTGTTCGGCACAGTATGCATTACTGAAGTGGTACAAGACAATGCAGGTGGAGGCTTGGGGCAGCTCATGTGGCTGCAACACATTTGAACTTCTCAAAGAGAGGTTCATCCTGCCTGCAAGTCAAGGAGTGTAGCGTTTATCACATTCAGAGGTGCACGAGAAACTGGGCTGTGATGCTGTTACTTTGCTGATAAGGGTGTGAGGTTATTGCTTCTCTGGGGGTGGTGCCTGGCCCATTTTCACAGCTCAGTTTGACAGTACACATATCAAAAAAAACCAGGAAGAAGGACAAGGCAGGCACAGCCAGATTTCAGCCATGTCTGAAACCCCCCCAAACAAAACACACAACTGCTTTTGGCTAAGAGCATTTTGTTTTCAAAAGCAGCATTTTTGCATGATTTCACTGGTTGATTCATGTGGGACTATTTTATGCAACTGGGACAATTTGGGACATGATTTTTACTGTGAGATTTGCTGGAAAATATGAGTATGTGGTGGTCAGCAGTGCAAAGCACAGCTCTGCCCCTGGCAACACTAGGAAAGCCCACAGGTGGGAAGCACATGGCACTGAAAAGAGAAAGATGACCAACAGCAATCTTGACACTAGCAATGCCCTTGAGTGTGTAGGCTCCTCACCATCTCACATTCTGCAGTGCAGAACACTCCCTTTCTGTGGGGCCACTTGCCCAGCTTGTGTAAATCAATTTTGCAATGTTGCTGTCATTTGTCTCTGCCAGTTGACATCAGCTGAGGGTTTGGCTGTAGGTCCTATTTTTCCCAAAGGCAAGCAACATTGCTAGATGTTGTCAGAAGCCTTAAACCTTTCTGTTTTCCTTGTCCCATCCACCATGGCAGCAAATCTAGGTGCCAGCAGTCTGTTAGGAAAATGCGAATCAGTTTTTAAAGGCACAACTTCACAAAAGTGAAGACTCCCACCTAACTCTTCCCTTTCTTATTCCTGCAGAAAGGAACATCGCCATCCCCTGGAGGGGGAAGGCTTGCTGGACATAAGCCACAGCAACCTAAATTGGATGTTTCAACACACCCAGTGAAAGGGTACAGTGACATCAGGGTCAGACCAGAACCAATGCACAACATTCTATGCAACTATTTTTTAGTGGAATCTTATGGCTTGGTATCCAGGACATCTGCTAGAAACCAGACACCCTTTGGGGGAGCCTACACAGCTCAGCCAGACTCATGCTGCTGATTGCTGAAGTCACTGCCCTGGACCACTTCTCAGGTTTGATTAAACGCATTAAAAAAATCCCAAACAGCTTGCTTTAAACTGGTTTCAATCATGCTCAGTGTTACTATGTTTAGGCAAAAAGCCAAAAACCTGCAGCATCCCCCCCCCACATCCTCTCTGCTTCCCCATATTCTATTTTTGAGTGAGGAGACAGAGGGAAAGCATGAGTTTAGCAGGACCTTGTTAACTGCAATCTCTGATTAAAGGGGAGTATGATCTGTATTAACAGAAAAACACCCTCCCCATACACAAACACATTTACCCTCAGTGTATACAAATACAGTCATTAAACTGCTAATTTCAGGCACCAGTTCCTACATGCCAACACCATATAAATATACACTGTAATAGCCTCAAAGTATAATTTTTTTTTCCTTTTTCTTCACTTTAACTCTTCTATTAGTTTCATGGCTGATTTTCAGGGTCAATATCATGATATGAAATCCAGTTCTTAGGGTCAATGTCTTTAACCCAGGTACGTGCACTTTTAAACCAGTATCTGTCAACATCAATGGATGCTCCAAGCACAAAGGGTGGGCAGACAAATACTTGGGTATTTTTGATTAACCCACTAAATTTTTTATGAGAGAAGTAAAACTTTTTTACAGTCTAACTGCTCTTCTGCTTGCAGAAAAGGCACTTGTCACTTGTGCTTGCAGTGAGATAAAACACAAAAATGTTTTATATTCAGAGATAATGCTGTTTCAGACTATCATAAGGTAGTGTGCAGTCAAGACTTATAAGTCCTCCTGGGGTCTTCTTGCTTTATCTGTGGCAAATATTCAAAACAAAGGCAGAGGATTACCTGTGTAAGAGTTGCAGCATCCAGACCTAGCCTGTAGGCTTACTTACCCATGAGCCAATGCCCTTATATGTATGCATATATGCATTAAAGAGAGAATAAACTTCAAATTCTACTCCAGACATTTTGTAAATTTTTTCAAGAAAAGGCATCCTAATGTCTCTGTGCAAAACTATTTTTTATGAAAAGGGCTCAGCTTTTCAAGCCCACAGGGGAACACAGTGGTTCGTTTGGCTTCATGACTCAACAGTAGTTTGGCTTCAAGCAACATGATTGAAGGGCACAGGGAAATATGTTGTTTACCTAACATGGAAAGAAATACTCTTCCATCTTTTCACTTTCTTGTCTGTCAAGTGAGGATTTGCATAGTCTGCAAATCAGCCAGGCTGAGATATGAAGACCACCCAGATGATCCTATGGTTAATACCGTCCTTATGATTCAACTCATATACTCTGTGGTTAAGGAGATGGCTCACTGGCCCCTGAGCAGCCTCTGAGGGCCTTAACCTCAAACATACCACATCTTTCTTTGGCAGGACAGTAACACAAGATTGGTTTGCTCTTTGCTCAACTCCATATCCAGATCTGCATCCTTTGCTCCAAAATACAGTATACTGAAGTGCAGTTTAACATCTCTCATATGTTATCTCAAATACATAACACACAAAATGTAGTTGGGAAATCAAAGAAAATGAAAACCAGCTTATTACACTCATATATCCACAATTATATGTGAGTACTCCATAATACACAGTTACAAAAATAGGAGAGGGCAGGCAGAAACCCCAAGGAAACATAAATCACAGGGAAAGTAGATAGGAGGATGGCAGGAATCTGGCAGAGATTTCAAGTCATCCACTCTTTCTCTTAGGACAAAATCACTATCTGTCATTCTATACAAACACTTATTTTATCTTCGATGAGACAAGATAAACATCAAACACCAGTAATGGGGATTCCAAAGCCTCTTCAGGCAATCTGTCCCAGCACTTCACTATCTCTGCTTTTAATGCCTTGCCTAAGTCTCTCTTCCCTTAATTTGAGTTTGTTTCTTCATGGCATATCCACCAGGGACAAAAAAATGTGTAGAAATCAATGTAGAGAAATTACACTGTGTTTTGAACAAGGAATAGAAAACATGTTCATTGTAAGTAGTTCTGGCTTACAACTATGGAGTCTTTTTTGGGTTGGGTTGTTTTTTTTTTGTTGTTTTTTTGTTGTTTTTTTTTTTGTTTTGTTTTGTTTTGTTTTGTTTTGTTGTTTTGGGTTTTTTTTTCGGTTGGTTTTTTTTTGTTTGTTTGGTTGGTTTGGTTTTTTGGTTTTTGGGGTTTTTTTTTCCTGTTTGGGCCAAATTCATTTTCACATGCACACTGATGGCAAAATTATCTGCTTCAGAAAAGGCATCAGTAACAGTAAACTTCTGTAGACATGCAGAGATGGATATGAGGATATGAGTACTGAAATCTTTCCTGAACTTATTTAATAGTGTTCCTGTTAGAGGTCTGAATCCGCATGACCTGGAGGCTTGCTGGGGTCTTCAATTCTGACACGTCAAAAGGTGATTTGATATTCTTATGTGTAAGAATATATGCCAAAGTTTTTAGATGTATTCTGGTTTCACCAAATAGTTCCTCTCAGGCAATAGGATTTTTACCACTGACATAATTTAAGAGCTTTTAATGAGAAACTGGTAAGAAACAGAGTTTGAGTGCATTGCCAAAAAGAAAACAGTTCCTGTGCAGCACAGAGTTTGCAAAAGTTATGTTTTTGAGAGTTGTGTCCTATTCCCTTGGGAGGACATTAGTCAGCATGGATGGCCACATTCAGCTTGTGGTACATTATCCATACAAATACACATTTGCAGAAGCCAAAGGGCAGATCTACTGCAGGGAATGAGCTGTCATAGCTTCACCAACTGTGGCTGGGTAGCAGTGATTTCCACAAATTAAGAAACTTGTCCTCAAACATTGACATGCTTGATTTCCTTCTCTGTTTACAGAAACACTCTCCACTAAAGGAGACCCTCCATATGTAGGCTGATCTCAGCTCTTTTTGGATGTGTTCCTAAACATCTTGTGGTTGTGAAAGAAGGTCTTCAGCTTGGCATGATTATAAACACTTCAATACTTGTCAGTAGGTACAGAACAGCCAGATCTTTAGCAACTGAATTTAAAAAAAAGCCCTATGCTTTCCAGTCATGTCAGTTCTGCATTGAAAAGAACATATTTAAGGTGGCATTACTGCAATTTATGTGGGAAAGTAAAAACAAGTAAATATTTAGTGTGAAATAAATTTCGACACAGGAATGGGTTTGATTGTTTCAAGTGAGCAGAACATTTTCAGCCTCTAATAATTACATTATATATCAAATGAAGAGTAATAATGCTCACACAAAGGCTTGGCATTTGCCTTTTATTGAGATTCTACTCAAGAATGCAAGATATGACTCCCAGTTTATGTGAAAACCTGAACACCTTAAATTTTGTAGATCAAAATTCTGCATGTCATAAACACTCAGGTTTAAGGCCCAGAGTAGCTGGACACTCTGATCCCCAAAGCTTCCTAACAGAAATTGCTCTCACATCACGTAACTCTACCAACAGCATGACAGTTTGATGGGGCATGATACAATCTGCTACAAACCCCTGAGCTATATAAACATGGAAGCATATGTACAACTTTCCATTCATGATCAGATCATGTGCAGTGCAGGTCTCTTACACAACCCATCCTGAGTCTAAGTTTTGCAAGAACTGACTTTTCATCTTTTGATTTTGTAAATGCAACACATCCATCCCCTGTATTGCACAATATTTACCCTGAACTTAAAGGGAAAAAAGCCAGACACTTCATAGACGATTTTTCAGAAGAGTAGTGTTTTCCTCTCTCTTCTCCATGACTTAATGCTATTACTTTCCAAAAGAATAGGGACACATATCCAAAATCCCACAGCCCTCAGAGACTTTCTTAAGCAAACTGCTCCACTTTATTGTTCTTCAGCATCTTGTCTCTGCATAGCTGGAGCATAACACAGCCCTGAGTCTCTTCCTCATGTTCCATCTCTGTGTGTGATTCCTCATCAGTGTTGAAAGGTACTGTCAGCACAGCTTTAATTTCTTTCTCATTCCCTGCCTGACATGCTTACAATGGCAAAAACCCTAAACACAAGACCAAGTTGGAATAAAGAAATAAAAATAATTAAAAAAAAAAGAAAGCAATTACTTTGTACATGAAAACTTCCCTGTTGTGTGAACTGAAGTCCCTTGCAGAGATTTCATCCTCATTTTTCCTTTGTTTCCTTACAGGACCCCTGTATGACCATTCAAGGCCATAGATGCTCGCACACAACCTTACTGTTACCTGGGGCATCCCGGGCCTCCTGCCCTCCGCCCTGCTGCATGTCCCAATGGCCAGGGCAGCACACACCCAGGAGGCTCTGCTCCCCCACCCTTTGCTGCCAGAACCCAGATGGGACTTGGCAGCTCAGGGGAGGAATGCCCCAAAAACCTCAGTAGGGCTTCCCATCACTGGCAAAGCTCTGCCAGCCTCCCAGTCACTCATAGCAATGGGCTGTAGCAAGCAAAGATAAAGAATTTCTTTATATTTTCTCTTTTACTTGGTGGATTTACCAATATGCCTGTTCATGCATTTCTAAAGATCTTCTGTAACCCCCAGGTCCAATAAATGATTCATTTGAGATGTCAGCTTGTATCTCTCTGCCTTACTGGAAAAAATACAATATATTACCAGCTCAGCACCTAGTGGGAAAATGGCTTTTGAAATTCACAAAGGACAGGTGGAGATTGGGGGGTGAAAGTCACATTAACTTCAAACTCATGTAAGCCTATAAGCATAACATCTCTGACAAAATCTATTTATTCGTAGACCCACAGAGAGAATAAACAATTCAGCTCATTAATACTGTGTAATGAGTTTAAACATAGGGCAAGCATGTAAGCTTTGACAAATAGTATCATTGGGAAGGTGATCTCCGAACATAATTTGTTTACAAACAAACAGGGAACAACAGTGAGTCTTCCTCCATGGCAACATACTTTTTTACTTCCTGAAATCCTCAAAAACCAGACCAAAGCAATTTCCATCCCATGGATATTCTGTGCTGCTCTCTCTGCCCGGGTCTTAGTCATTACTCTTACTCACAAGGCAGTAAAACATGCTGTTGCTGTGTAACCATAAACTTCAATGGTGTTGAATCAAATTACCCATAATCTGCTATTAGGGTTATCTTTTCCAGGTGTAATCAGGACTCTCTTCTAAAGTAATGAAATTAATTAGGTTCACCAATAATGTGGGAAGTTTTCTAATTAACCTCCTCCATAGCACGACAAAACACCTTTCTTGTCCTGTCCCTGTAACTCCTGCCCAATAAGACTTCAGCAGCATCTTGAGCAGGTACACCCAGGGAGAGACATCAAGTGCCTTATTATAATTAGTATTTTATGACACTTAAATTGGAGATCTCTGACTAATGGCATCAATTGCCTTGAGCTAAGTGTTGTGAAGAGCTAGAGGAAAGCTTAATTTTGTCCCAGGGAATATTCCTTACTTCTGCTGAGCAGCAGGGGGAAGGGAAAGCCTTGCTTATGAGAAAGAAAAATCAGAAGAGCAGCTACCTAATTTCTTGTCCTTTGTCAATTAACAAAGCACATTTGGATGCTGTTTCTTTGTACAAGGCAGAAACAAATAACACATGTGCAAGACAGTTTAAGAAAAGCCATCTAACAGTGCCCTAGGGCTGGACGCATGGCACCTGTCCATCTCTCCCTGTCCCTCAGCCTCTATCACAAGTGAATCATAACCTTTTTTTGATCTGTCCTCTGGTTTGGAAATCCTTACATCAGCTCTCTTCAAGAAGGAGGGGCCAAAAAGGGGAAGTACAGGCCTATCCCTTCTGCTGTGAAGCTGTTCCAAGATGCGAAGGAACTGCCAGGCTCTGTCTCTTGGTTTGAAAGTTGGGAGAGGTTAAGAGCCTGGCAGATGGCCAGCTGCGGCAGCTACATAGTTGCCCCAGGTACGTCTGCTATGCCAACTTTATCTAGTCATCACACCCAGGCATATGGATTACGGTTAACATATTCATACTTAGCATTACATGAAAAAACTGAGGTCACTTTTGTCCTGATCGGTCTTCACATTCAGCCAGGTGTGTCTGTGGAATATAGGACTCCTTTCAAGTCCCTTGCAGAAGACCCTGCCTACCTTATCTCATTTATATAGAAAGCCCTGTAAGTCCAATCAGATCCCAGGTACCAACTCGCCATGTGTTGTGTCAGCTTGCATGTAAACAAAGCTGATTTCAACACCATATCCCTAGCAGACTAAGTTTGCCTAAGCTGAAAGCATCTCCAACCTCTAAGCAGGGGCAGGTCCTGAAGCCTTTTATCTAGCACTAACAGGTGGGTACGCTCCCACATTAACATGACAATGAAGGCAGGGAGCTTTCTCCACCACAGGCATTAACCAAAACATTTCTATGCCATGAGTTATTAGCACTGTAAACTGTAACCATAACTCTGAAATAAATTCATTTTCTGAGTTACTGTGAGAGCAAGTTGCTCCCTCACACACCTTACCTATAAGGCCAAAATAAACTAGCTTAGAAGAAAAACTCTTCATACTACAGAGAGGTACAATTTTCCAAGAAAGTGATGGCAGCTTTCCCTGTGGCCGAATGAAACAATGATGTTACTTGCCTAGAGGACAGCCTTGAAAGAACCAGTGTCTTACATGCAAAGATGAGAAAATACTGTGTAAGATGCAGCTGTTCATTCACACCCTTGTGAAGTTTAATGATATCACATAGAGTGTGTCTGCTAACATAAACTGCAAATAATTCATTGGAAACAATTTATGTGAAAGGACCTTCCAAAGATCTTGTGTGTTTTTTTCCCCCAGTCGGTCACACAGACTTAGACCAGGAACTTGTGCAGAGCCTTAGGGGTTACTGTGCTAAGTTCAGCCCAGCAAGAGAAAGACTGAAGTAGTGATTCTCATATGGGGCTATTATTGTAACTGGAATGCATGACACATTTTTGTGTCACTAGGTCTTTTTGGTTTTTAATTTTTTTCCCCTTCTCTCTTAATATTGAGAAAAGTGCTGCCAGTTGGCCAGCTGCTCCCTGCATACATACACAGCAGAGTCATCCTCCGTTGTCCTCCATCATCCTCCATCTACCCACCCATTTGCCATGGCAGACAAAGCAAAGCTCCAGCCATGCTGGCAGTGTTGATGGCCCAAGGGCGCTGTGGTCAGCATTGATTGCTCCCATTTAGAATTTCTCCTTGCTGTTATTTACAAATATCTATTTCTCTCATCAGCCTTCTGTTAGTGGCTGTAATTGCCCTCCACCAGCAACACAAGAAGCTGCATGCTGGTTTTAGTTCTCCTTCCTTCTCCTTTGTAATTGATAGCACTAATCACCTCTCAGGAGCAAACTTTAGTCATATTTCTGTAATTGTAAATACCACTCAGAATGCATACAGGGCACCTAATTATTGCCTATAGCCTCTTAGAGTTTGCATTTTGAGGGCAAAGCAGAAACAGAAGGTGAGATTAACTGTCAGGGCTACCATGGTTAGCCTAAACCTTACCTTGATTACTGTTAAAGCAACATTCCTAAACTGGAGGTTTTAACAGGAAAAAGAGGCATATTTCAAACTGGAATTATTATATTTTAAATCATTGTATTTTAACTTCCTCTCCTCTCCAAAGCAATACAGCTTTAAGATCTACCTTTCACCCTTCCCCTGCTTTTCAACCAACAGAATAAATATACAGCAGAAGTCAGCACATCCAGCTTACTTATCTCTGAGGCCACATTTGCCTTGTGGGGAGACACCTAATTTTTTTCCTCCATGCCTCACCCTTCCAAAATGGCTGGTCAGGTTTCTCAAAGACTTCCATGGAAAGCACTCTCTGTATTAAATATTATGTTAAAGGCTCTCTGTTCACATTCATTAGAGATCAAGATGAGTAGGCTCATCTTGCAGATGGTGCTGTTAATCCACCTTGACCTTGGTCACTTTCCTCCAGCTTCAGTCCTAAGCCTGAACCCTTTTTCTTTCCCATGAGGCCTCATTTCATATGCAGGCTTTATTTCTCAAGTGTTGTCATGGCTAAAGTCTCCAGCATACCAAGGCTAAAAATGACATTTTGAAAGCAAAAATAATGACTTTTCCCTGTCATGGCTTAACCTCAGTAGGCAACTATGTACCACACAGCCACTCACTCACTGACCCCCAAACACCAGTGGGTTGTGAGGGGAAAATAAGAAAAAAAGGTAAAACCTGTGACTTAAGATAGGAAGAGTATAATAATTGAAATAAAATATAAAATATAATAATTGTAATACTTAATGTAATGAAAAGGGAGTCAACAAAGAGAGAGAAAAAACCCCAAGAAACACAAGTGATCTAAAATAAAATCGCTCACCACTTGCAGAGCAATGACCAGTCTGTCTCCCAGTAGTGATCAGCAGTTCCCCATCAACCTCGCCCCAGTTTATCTACTGTATTTTTGCTTTCTAAAAGGATAGCAGATGGATATTTCACCCACTTTCAATCTGGTTAAACTTAATCAGACACACCTTAAAAGTCCGTTTTCATCCTATTCTAAGGTCCACCAGCCAGACCTATTCTGACAATACTGGGAGATGTTCTCTTAAGGATGAACTGCACATCCCACCTGCCCCTGAAGTGGCTTGTTTATAGGGTGCAAGTCTTTGCAGTTCCCTCCTTTCATCTCTGTTACATCCTCCTACTTCTCTGGTGTCCTTCTCTGTCTCTGTCTAGATCCCTTGGTTGGGGGACTCAGCCAGAATCCCCATCTGCCCAGGCTGTGCCAGCTACTCTGCAGCAGGAGTGCAGGAGGTATTTGAGGGGTAACCTCATTTACTCGATGTATATGGTCATTCAGGAGCTGGGCATGGCAGAATAAGGGGGAAAGAAATGCATTTACTGTAAATAACATAAGAACGAGTCTGGCTGGAGATTTAGGTATGTAGAGGCAGGCTGGGTGATGGCAGGGGGAACCTGCAGAGTGGCAGGAGAGCAAAGAGTTCCATTCACTGTAGTGGGTATGTTTAATGCTTCTCTGTCTATATATGTCTTTATTTCTCAAAATAGGATTTTGGAAGGAACAGTTAATGTTGGCTTACATATAAGTGTTTAAACTTTAATGTACACAGGAGATAGGTAAAAACAAGGTGGAAGCATTTGTAGGTAATCTCATGTATTAAGATTCAAACCATCAGATTGTCTCAGAATTTAAATATTTTTCAGTATAACAACACTAGTGAGCTATGTCATGGACTGAGCATTTCCACGGGGAGAAAATTTAATTCTTTTAAGTAGTTAGTAAGCATAACAAGAGCTTCACCTAAAAATTCCTGGCATCTCAGATTGCATGAAACCTTTATTCTCAAGTGCACCCAGAAAAAACAGTAATAATTTGAATTGGTATTATCCTGCTGTATTATAAAAATTGAACCTACTGCATGTGGTACTAGTATTGCTGACAGAAAATAACCAGAACAAACCCAGTTGTTGCACTCTTTAACAGACACCTTCTTTTGATTTTCAGCAATTTTAAAGGCTGTAATTAAGCATACATGAAGTGCTAATAAAGCTCAGTGCAACAGACTTGATTGCATTTTGCATAAAGCTTAGTTACAACACATAGAGTGAATCACACTTCGAGAGGGAATGCTGAACCCATGGTGAAGAAAGGAAGAGAAGAAAGAGTGGGAGAAGGAGGGACACTTACAGCCTTCAGACATGAGTTTGCAAAGAGAAACAAATGCTCTCCGTGTGCTTGTCCAGTAAGCTGCCAGTCTTTCTGCAGCATGGGATTGACATGAGGATGGAAAGCAACCAATACCAAGAAGGGGCCTAAAACTGGGAGTCTGTCCCCATGTATGGCTCATTAACCACCAGCAACATCAGCCTCACTGGGGTTAGACAACACATGCAAGAGGCAGTAGTCAGCATTGCCCTTGTTCTGTTTCCTTCACAGGTATTCCTCACACTCCCTGTGCCAGCACAGGGTTCTTTGTCAGCATAGCTATCTCCTGAAATGCTGGTGCTCACCGGGGCAGGAAACTTAGTGAAGAATACCAAAGCTCACTCCAGTACCCTGCAGGGCTGAGGAGGCAGCAGAAATCAGAGCACCAGCAGAGAAAAAAGGGTGAGTGGTACAGTACCTATGAAGACCAAAAGCTCTATCACAAGTGTAGAGGAGGGACTAATTACAAAAGCTAAACAATTTGACATGTATAAATTAAAATAAAATATCACTAGTGATAGTCATTAGCAATGTTTTTAAGAACTATTATTTAGAAGTAAGCTTGTATTCACACAGAAAAATACCTCTGTGCATGGGCAGCCCAATTAACTATTACCAATGCAATTGGCTTGGCAATTCAGATTTTACTCCAGTGGCTAGCAACTAACTTTCATTGCTATGTAGGCTGAATATCAGCTGCAGATAGCCATGCACCAAACTGTTGTAATGACCCCAAAGTCTCTAGTAGACCCAGAAATGAAGGGAAAAGAGGATTTTAATTTTTTACACAAATGCAGAAATCTCACTTCCACTCTAGAAGGCCTGTGAGACATTCAGGGGCAATGACCCCTTGCTGTGTGCCTTCAGAGTGAAGCCCAGGAGGCCACGCATCTGAGTAGGAGCTGAATGTGACATTTGAGACACAGTCTACTTGGCCATTAGCTGAATCCATGTTATCAATGGCCATGCAAATTTCTTAGCTCCATGAGAAGTCTTAGACTTTAGTGCTGTTTCCAGTGAGGGGCAATACAGCACATACAAAGCCTGATTGAAGACCAGTGTTGCCTCTGCTGACAACCAAGCACTGTCGTTTTTCTTGCACTTCCATGAGCAATAGTAGCAATGTGTAGATGCATGTCTACAGTGGATGTGGAGACACTAATACTCCCTAGGCTGATTATCTACACTGTTTAAAACACACACATATTCACAAAATCCTTATTTGTCCCAAGTACTGTATTCAAATTAAATATTCATCTCCCTTAAAAAGCAATTAAATTTTACTGTCTAGCAATTTGCAAATCTAAACAGTAAATGTAGAAAAATAATTAGCATACTAAGAAATCAGTTATTTCTCTGATAAGCTCATAAATCCTTTTAATTAAAGTCATCATATTTTTAATTGCTAAAGGGAATATTTTGTTTATAATAGCAACCATTTCTAAGTTTTAATTTAAGTTCCAATCTAATATTGTGATAATTGAGAAATGTCCTCCAGGGGGCAACAGTATCCACCAAACAAAATAATGTTCATCTCAACTTTATCAAAGGGTTTTGTTGCATGTGACTTCTTGGGATACAAGAAAGTTAAGCTAGCCTATGTAAACACCATCAAGTTTCCTTTGAGCACACACTCAAGGAAACTATCATCACTCGTTCAAAACTCCACTTATTAAAATAGTTATTATTAATGAAGATACAAGAGTATACTTCCAGTAACCTTACACATGCAAACTAAAATTTTCAACACAACATAAATAGACACTATTTGCTTTTTAAGCTTTCAGACATGTTATTTTGAAGACATCTGAAATATCTTGGAATTCCTGTACTGTGTCACTTTGGCTGTCAAGTGCAGACATGCATAACGACATGCAAAGGATTTATGAAACTTTGGGGTTGGCAGAGCTGGTGGTCAGGCTGACATGACCCCATGTCCCTCAGTCCAGATAGTTGTGAGACTGGGCATAGGTATATGCCCACAAGGCCAGCCACACATACAGGCTTGCTCAGCCCTCATGCAAACACAATCAACCCCATGCTGTTCCTTGCAGGCTAGTCAGGGTGACAGTCCATTAGTGGGAAATATATACACATGTGTGCACCATATGGATTCCTCCAGTAGCTGATCCCTCCCGGAGCAGCTCAACAAAGATGGGGCAGGGACTTTCACAGGACTCTTGGGGCTCTCCACCATTCCAGTGGCATGCAGTCAGGCCAAGGACCCGCATAGTCACATAAGTAATCACATAATCTAACAAGGAGCACATCAAAGTTGTACATGATAAGATGATAAGAAGCAAGTGTCTCAGTGCTAGGACACCAGCATTCATCAGCCAGCAATATTCTTTTTAAAAAATTGAGTTTCTGCCATGGGTACCTTTGAAACTGCCACTCCTGGGGATATGAATCACAAGGTGTTTCTACCAGGCTACTAGTTAATGGCAGCTGCCTGGTAATAATTTTGTAAAATATTATCATCCCTACTTCAAGTAACAGTAACACTAAAATTCGTCTTTGCTACTATAGATTAAAAAAATTATTAATTATTCATTATTTAATGGCTATTATGTTTCACAATCTAGTCAAATCATGCTGACCAGCTTTTTGGGAAAGGAATTATCCCAGAGAGCCTATAGAGCAAAACTACAAGAACACACATAGGACTGAAGGTAAATGCAGGTACTCACCTTGGGAAGGAGTATGAAATATAAGGTTAGTGGGGGAGGGGAAAAAAGGACATCTAAAGGAAGAAGAATATCATCTTACCTCCGGGTGCAATTTCTTTAAAAACAAAGGAAAATATAATTAAAGCAGAGGACTGAATATAGGAGAAAAATCAAAGTAGTTGAGAACTTCACATTCAAGGAGACAGAACTTCCTTCTTCCTTTTGAACACTGTCCCCAAAGATCCGGACTGAGGCAGATGAAAAGAGAAGAGTCATTTTAGCCCAGGAATACAGTCGGACACCATAACTTTTTATTTTTCAAAGTGCTTCAATATAGCTGTGATCCAAAGGTACCATTGTTTAGTGTAACACTGCCTACTTGTTGATCTGCCTTGTTTCTTTTCTCTTCAATGTCTATATGGCACACAGAATATAATCTTAAATTAAACTGTGTTGTGTTTAACTCGGTAGTTTTATCTTGGATTTGATGTGCTGGTGGAATATTTTACTTCATTTTGATCATAAAGCAGCAGCTATATTTTGAAACCCATTTTAACTTTCATTCATTATGTTACTTCTGTAGTTTACCATGTCCAGGCTTGACAAAGTGTTGATCAATGACCCATCAAGAACATGACTCAGACAGCATAAAGCACAATGAAAGCTGTGTTTCTCTGACTGCAGATTTTAATAAAAGGAAACTGCTCTTTGAAGAACGCCAACTTTTTTCACCCTACAGTCAAAGGGAGGTATAATAAACCTTAGACTAAAAAAAGTAGAAATTGCTATCCTCCTCCATATGAACCAGTATTTCAGAGTCCATTCCAAACGCCTTTAGCTAAAATACTTCAAAAGAAGTTGGATTAAGCATCAATTAGCATGGTACTAGTAAAGGTGTCCTGAACAAAATAAACATTTTTTGTTGTTGCTGTTAGTTAAGAATTGAAATATTTTCATTGTTGGAGGAGGGAAAGTCTGTGTCATGTAATTACTTCAAATTAATTTTACATTTTAACATAATTCTGTGTAATAAAATAAACATACACTTTGGTTTAGGAAAAAAAAAAGATTTGAAGAAGATACATACAGATATAATTGCATTAAGAATAACAAAGTCACAAAATCAATAATTCTCTGTCATTTAATTAAAAAACCCCTAAGTTAACCATAGTTGCTTCCAGGAGAAAAAACATGCTGGCCATTTCATTTTGAGAAGTATTCCATGGCTTTCTACTCTGGAAAATTGTGCCCAGTGATCTGCACTTTAGTTCATTANAGTAGAAACATGAAGAAATACTGATAGGTAGCACAGAAAACCAGCTACATAAAACTGTGTGCATTAAAGAGAAATGTATCTGGGACCAGCTGCGAGGTCATTCTCTTGAATAGCAGAAAAGTGGAAGCTGAAAGTATCTCTTGCTACAGCTGTGACTGGGAGTGTGGAACTGCCTTGCAGGGCACATCCGCACATATCACACAGCAATCACCATGACAGTTCGAATTCTCCTTGCATCAAAGTAGACCATTTCTCTGGGTTTTTCCACCTGATGCCCACCAATGCAACAGGTCCAATCAACTGTGCAACTTGTTTAAGTGATTTTCCATAGATGTTCTTAAAGTAGAATTCTACTGTAAGTTCAAGTCCTGTGCAAAACTTTTCCTCCTAAGAGCCTCCTCCTTCATTATCAATTATACTGGCTGTTAAAGCTCTTATTTCCATATTATTCCCTTGTTTAGTAAACTTGCATTGTTAGCGTATAGAAAAATACCTATCTGATAGTTTCCTTTTGGAAATTATTAGTCTGGTTTAGTGAGTTTTTTCTTTTTTTTCCTTAAAATCAGAAATCATCTGGATTTGTTTCTTAGCAACACTTTAGCTTGCCATTTGCTTCTATTCAGCTCATCAAATAGTGCTTCTAAAGCTGTAGTAACATTGGCTGTTTCAGACAAGAAGTTGTTAATTTTTCTCCTATATGAATGGTGAGATTGTGCCCAGATCGAACAGCCTGACAGGAATATTCTCCAGTATATTAACACCTGTTCTAGAAACAATGAAATGCTTTTAAACTGAGATAACTGGTGAACTACTGGCAAGAATACTGATAACTCTGTCTATTGTGCTTGGCAAGGATACAAGACGATATGGGCAGCTAATTACTTAGTGTTCTATATAGAAGGTCAATTTTGACTAAACCAGAGCTTAGACATTTTCTGAACCTACAAAAGTACTTCTCAGTTTTTTCACATACTTCTAGCACCTTGCCTTACCTATCTAAACGAAACGGCAGTCTAGTTTTCTAGCACACCATGCAGTGGTGTTTAGCAAACCCTGCATATCAGTAAATACCAAATCTATAGCATAAATTTCATATGTAGTGAGACCAAATGACTTGAGCATTGCCCCCTTTGGACACCATACCTACCACAAAATTTACATCACCCATACAAATACTGAAAGTCCTTCCAAATAGTTCAAGGCCACTACATTGATTCCTGTCTCTGTACTTTATAGTTTCACCCTTCCTCCTGCAAAGAAGAGTTACACACAGTTTCAAAGGTGAGGTTTTTTACAGTGTGCTCAGACAGTGGTAAACATGACTCTTTTAAGTTAACTTACAGTGAAATAGTAAAACAGAGCAGGACAGTGAGTCCTACAATGGAAAGTTCATCCAGCAGAAGTCTGTTCACCCATTAACTTCTGTGGAAGGGCCCTGAGACATACAATGGGCTGCTGATTAAACAGAAACTCTGCTGCTGCTCACTCACTGCCCAGAGTCCCCAGAATGTACCATGCTCTCTTTTGCTCTCTGGCACTCCCCCAAATTTAATGGGTGTCATATGCCACAGCACTAATAAGTTTATCCATATGCAAATATATTCCAGTAAAAAAATGTTCAAATTTTGTATGCAGGTTTCAGCACATTTTTTGACCTAAAATATTTCTGCCATCTCCAAATAAGTAACTTACCAGACCCCTGCAATAAACAGTGCCTTTGGCTAGGCCCCTGTCCTAGTCTACTCCCCTTCTTCTGTTTCACCAGAACAAAAGGCACTTCACATTGCTGAGGAGAGATAATCAGTTTGCCACCCATCACAACTCATTGTGTAGCTGTTTTGGACATGGTCTCTGGCTGTAGTGTGGAAATACAGGCAATGAACTCCAGCAGGACAAGGGATAGTTATTATTGTATGCAATGTAAAATGGTTTTTTGGCATCACTCTTTTGCACCAACATCCTGCACACAGAGAAATACAACAGGAGTTTTGACTCACTTGGGCATTCATTGCTTGAATCAGCTGAAAATCAGCAATTTTAAGACTGATATAAATTCTTCTTCAGTCACACTCATGTGTATGAATTGAAAATCTAGAGATCCATCAGAACCTTTTAATCTACAGATAAGCTGGGATAAAACTATCTTGCAGGACATTTGACAACACTTAATGTGTTTTGTTTGTTGAACCTCGGACTCCCATACACACAAGTCTTGGCCTTGTCCGCACTGCATCTATTGATATGGCTGACTTTGGGATCAATAATAGCAGAAGGAGGGTCAAAATGGAGGTGTTAATTGCTGAATCTGCAATTTATGTTAGGTCCTGCAACACCTACCAGCCCTGCTAATGAGAGAACAGGTGTATCATACTGTCATCTGATACAACAGCAGGGCCACAGTTAGTGCAGTGTCAATGTTGAGCACTTAGAAGACACACAAAATGAAACAGACTGACAAACTGGATGGATATGTCTGTATTTCTGTCCCTAGCACAGACATTTCACCTTTATCAGATCTCCTGAGATCACTCTTGCACTTCAGTGGAAAAAACAATTTTAACTCCTCTCACTATAACAGAATTTGCTGCGCTTGAGATGTCCCTCTCAAAATTAGTGAAGTTAGTGGTGTAGTGTTGTTTTTTCTTCCACTTCAGACCTGGGGTTTCATATACTGCAGGAAACACTTGGTGGCACTCATTCAACATAATTTTTACTTCCCATACCACAGATTCTCTGGGTTAAACTAAAAATACACAAAAAATTCCCCTTAGTAAGTTAATCCTGTGAACTCTGCCACTAAGATCAGCTCCTAGAGTCATTACTCACTTTTGACTTAATCATTAATGATGTAAAAAATAATTTCTGTTTGTAAAAGAAAACTAAGGATCACTTCATGATAGTAAACTGATCACTAAATTTGAGCTGAGATGTTTTGGTACCAATTACTTTACAGAATCTCAATTTTTCTGCTTGGATGGGTACCTAAAATTTACTCTCTGTGTAAAGTGCAAAGTCTTTTCCCCTGTGTCTTACTGTTCACTGCAACTTGCATAGCGATGCTTGAAAACAAACACCAAAAGAAACAAATCCTGACTGAATCATCTAGTAACCAGGACAGTTACTGAGAAACAACTGCAAAGGAGGTAGAGAGTTGCACTTGGCTGTACCCCATAGTCCTTCTAATTCATATTTCTGGATAACAGCTATCTGCACCCCAAAATTCATACTTTTGTGTTTTGGTAAAGACATATGGGAAGCAGCAGCATCTCTTCCCATTTTGATGAACAAATATCTATGATCCCTTTATAAAATCTTACTTTTCCAGGAATTGCTCCAGTATCTCATGAACAGTACCTGAAAGTCTTGCCAAGGACCTCAGCCTTATCGCTGACACTTAGCAGTTATTCCTATTAAGACTACTGAAAGATCTGACATTCAGTAGGGGATTTCTTTATTACCCTTAACAGTAGGACAGTATTGCATTAGTAAGGCTAATCCAACACCATTAGATAGCCCAAGGCTGGACTGAAGGAGCCTTGTTTGTGGGATGGGGAAGATCAAGCCCAGATGTTCTTGCAACTTTCCACTTAAGGCACTAAGAATAACACTTCTGCAAAACACAGGTTACAAGTAGGTCAGTGGCCACTAGAAATCAAGATATGCTCACTGGAAAACATCTTAAAGCGACGGAGCACTGCTAAGCACACATGACAGTACACTCTCAAAACACAGAGAAGGGTCTCACTAGAGTTCTAAGTGACCTTCCTCTAGAACAGAAATAGGACCCATCGCCCATCTGCACCATCCTTCAACAACACACCAGCCAAAAGAGTGACCCATAGCCCTTACTCTGAGGTCACAGCACCCACAGAGCTTGATTACCCCATGGCCTTCCATTGGTCCTGGTCCATGCTGCCAAGAAACTCCTTTCCCAGCAGTTTGGTTTTTTAGTTTTGTTTTGTTTGTTTGGGGTTTTTTTCCCCCCAAGATTTACCAGCTGCACCAGGGAAGATTAAACTTTTTTGGACAAAGTGCCCCCTTCTTTATCTGCATGTACTTGAATTCAGTTTGTTTGTATACTCAGTCATGTTTATATACTCGAGGAAATGCTTTGCTGACAAGTTCTGTAGTTGTCCCATCTTTACTAAAACTTAGCAAGCACTTTTCAAACCAAACAAAGATTTTTGTATGCTAGGTGCACACCCAAGCCAAATTTTTAATTTCAGAACATTTTACTGCTGGGCTGTTTAAGGAAGTTTTATATTTCAAAGTGTGAGAGCATTGCCTTCATCTTTTCCAAACTTTTGTGCAATTAAAGGGTTTTTCCTCTAACATTCTTCTAAAAGGAGCAGGAAAACCCACTGCTTTAGCAGAAACATAGTAAAGCTCAATCCAAAAGTGAGCTACAATTTATCAGCTGAATATTTTACTGAACACTATTTGACCACATTAAGCACATGAGCAAATACAAAGCACTTACATGTGCTCTTCACACCAGGCCAGTATTCAATGTACGGTATGTCAGACGCATTTTGTCACCATGATCATACAGCCTTTCCCAGACGAAGTGGCAGAGCATGAGCCACAAAGGGTAGAGCCTGATGACCTGTCCCCTTCCAGGAAGGTAGGGCTGCATTGTACAGAAATGGCAACAGCACCGTTTCTGTGAATTTTAGTTACATCATATTTCATTACGGATGTTATTTGTTTTGTTAAAGACTCGTTACTGTGAGAATTACAGGAGAATCACGGGTGGCCGAGTCCACACCAGTGCCGGGGAAGCTCCGGGCAGTAACCGAGCGATGCGGCGGTGGATGCCCGCACGCTCCCCAGTGGGTGGTGCTGCGGGGACGCGGGTCGGTGGCGGAGCCCGCAGCCCGAGCCGCGCCCCTGGGCTGCAGCCCCGGCACCAGCGGGGTGAGGGGCTGCTGCTGCTCTCCCAAGGGTTAAAAGCCTTGAAGCCCCGTGCGTGGGAGGGGTCTGGGCAATGCGGGGAGAAACGCAGGGAAAGTAGGTCAGCGGCGCGCAGCGGCTGAGCGGAGCGGGACGGGACAAGGAGGGGGCAGGGGCGGACGGAGGGGGCTCTCCCTCGCCGGGGG
>VXBX01003009.1:140686-167314 GCA_013400415.1 Scytalopus superciliaris
ATTATAAAAAAAAAAAAAAAAAAAAAAGAAATCAACAACTGATCTCCACTGAAAATTATCTTCAGCTGAGACAGTTTTCATTTTGACATATTTAAACACCACAGAATTAACACAAAAGGGTCACACAGTCATCAACAATTAAAAAAATAAACATCTACCAATGGAAAAATACAGATGTACAAAAAAGGAATGTGTCCAAACAATGCAAGGATTATGAGGAAAGAAAATTCTATGCCCATTAAAGGGAAATGGCAGCCTACACAGGGTGCAATCATTGGGCGTACTATAGTCATATTATATCTCCTAAATAATGGAGAAGGGGGATTAGTTGGAGTTTCTGTTTATTGTTAAAACTTTTTTCATCATCACAAGCTCATATTTAGGAAGGCAGGACAGTGTAGGACAGACCCTCCCTCTTCCTGCCATTGAGCTCCTGCTATACTAATTAGCTAGGGAGACTTCACACTGTTTAAAATGTCTTTTCTATTCCTTTGCCTCATGAGGAGAATCAGTGTTTCAGCATGGTACATAGCCCCAGTCCCCAATTCCTTGGGACAGGGATAGGATGACCAAAGCCAATGGACCTAACATTAGTTAGTGGGTTTGTAAGTAGAATACCTTAGATTTGCTGCTATTCATTACATATTTTAAAATTTTAAAGATGGAAATGCACAAAGGTGAGAGTGGACATGGAATACATATGGGTTTATCAGCCAGATCATTGTGTGTCAATTATCGTCCCTATGCTAATGAAGTTAGACACATTCTTCTACTTGCAGCTGGAGGGCACTGATTGCAGGTGTAGTACTCTTGGATGACTCCTAGTCGGTAGAAATATCTGGGAAGCCATAGTTTCAATACAGTGGTGAAGACTATGGAATCATTACAATCAATTGGCAGAGAGGTAATTTTAATTTATAATGAAACCTATGAGTAAGTTTGAAGCATTTATGTGTTCACAGGGTACATTTTTCTCTACTCAAGTGAATGCAGCATGCTTCATTTCTTAGCAGCACATTTAGGAAGTATCAATGAGTGGGAGAGTCAACTGAAGGACACCTAGGCAACAGTCAGTGGAAGTGGAATGGAAATGTGGAAGGCAAACAATACCACTACTCACAGCCAGATTATCAGAGCCATGAGCAGCTATTGTGCCTCAGAGCAAGCTCTGCCGATGGCAGTGAACAGTCAAAGTGTACTTCACCAGCAGAAAGAGGAAGAAGGGGGAATTTTAGTCACTTTCTATTTCTTCATCCTGTTTCCTCAGATGCAGGAGTTACTAGAGCAAGGGATCATTATAAAATAGTCTTTGACCTACAATATAGAATAATTGCCATGTTAGTTACAGTTGTGTTATCTGGGTACTGCTACACATTGTGTGGGGTAGAGCTGACAAAAATGTGTGTTTTCAGTCATTCCTTGACTAACTCAGTCTTTGTGGCCAACTCATGCACGTTCCACTGCAAATGCAATTGATAACAGTGGCATAAAGGCTTGTGAATGTCAGTGTAGGAGGGCAAAATATTTTGAGCTGCACAGCTTCACTTTATAAATATTTTTGGAAGCCACCAATGTGAAATGCTCCATTCACATTCAGTCCTGGAAAAAATAATGGTTTCTTCTAAAACAAAGACACATCTGTCAGTGCAGTAGAGTATATGAATTTACATAATCTGCAGCACAGAAAAAGTACTTTCTCAAACAAATTAAGTCAAAGCAGGCAGAGAAAGACCAGCATGAAGCTCTCTATGCAATGTCAACAATAATGAACAGAGTACTTTATAGTCTGCCAGTGCTTCCCTGAATAAGGTACTCTCAGACATTTGGTATGAAAGGCTGCCCTCCTGTTTGTCTGTTCCTGCAACCCAAAGCTGCAAGTCTTAGCTTTTAGAGGTTAGCCTGTCATTAACTTTTTAAATGTTGTATGCCACCCAACATTTTCCCTTAGAAGGACAAAGGGCAGAGGGCAAGAAGACACTGTTGCAATTGCTGGAGGGATTCATGGGGTTTGCTTTTCTGTGTCATGCTGGGAAATTTAGGGAATTTGCTTCTTTCTCAGATGCATCAAAATTAAAAAAAAAAAAANCCACACACAGAGCCTGTTAATATCTTTGTTCCTAATTTTCCTGTTGATACTTTGGGATAAGGCAGCTTTTCTGTCTCCCTCACAAAAACATGCAACATTTGGAAGTTTTCTTCAAGTCCTACTGATAATCCAGGGGCATAGACTGCAGACATCTTGCAGCAAAGATTTTCTTCCCATTAGGCTGCCTATATACAAAATGCAGAACTGATGTGAGCCTGCTTTCACATACAGAATATTATTGTATTGCTCCTGTACCTCTGATTTAATCACATGTCCTTTGCATGTACTTACAGATTAAATTTCACATATTACCACAGAATGGGACACTGCTGACATCTTTCTCTCTTTACAGATAGCAAACTGCAGCCTTGTCTAGAGCAGAGGGATTTCCACAAGTTTTTTGCATCCAGACTGGTTTTGACTGATTTCTTCTATGTGTAAGAGTGCTCACAAGGTTGTCAGGGAGACAACTGTTGACACAGCTTTATCCTAGTATTTGGAGGGCTTGGCCAGTCAATTGCTTTTCAGCAGATTGTGCATTGGTGCAGATGCAAGCACATTGGCAGACTACAAATCTGACTTTTTCATTTGCCAGTTTGAGCTCACAAGCAAGCACTATCTCCAAACTACAGCTGTGAGAGGAAGACAGCATATTTCAACTAGTGTTATTTGAACTAGATTGAGTAGCTAACAGCAAAAACCTGGTGACCAAAAGTCAAGTGCAGCCAGCGTGAGACATGGGACTTATTTGGAAGGTTGGCCTGCACTGTGTACATTGCTGCTAATAGCTCAGCTGGTTGTTTAAACTCATCCAGGCCAAAATAAAACACTGTAATAATGTTTCTCTGATGCCAGCATCCTTTCTAAAGTACAGCCCTGAGCCCAGAAATTCCCTACAGTCTGTGAAATCAGCCTACAGTCTGTGTCATTGCATTCAACTCCTCTGCAGATCTCAGTGCTTTCTTCCTTCCCCTCCTGCAAGCTATGACCAAAACTAAATCAAAAGCCAGCCCTCATGTCCCCTGAATTGGTGTAAAGGTTGACAACAAGTATAATAAACTTTGCTCTGACTGAGGCTAATTACTACACAGGCAGTCATTTATGATTAAGCCATGCAAAACATTTGTTATTAATGCAAGACCTGAATGCTACAGTACACAGCAAATGTCCAGGGTACAGAGAAGTTAAGTGACTTGCCTAGTTTGATGAAGCAACTCAGTGACAGAGGAAGAAATAGGCTGCTCGGTTTTCTCTCTCAAAACAGGTCTAATCTCTAGATCATACTTTGATCTCTCTTTAGCAGCAGAAAATAAAACCCCCTCTGTTCATGCTGTAAGTCTTTACAGAAATTACTTTCAAGTTACAGACTCACCATTATCACATCACTGCAAGATCAAACAAAAAGGGGGGCAGTAGGAGAGGAAAAGAAGGGTTACTTTGTGTCATTTACTTCCACAGTCTGCTCAACAAAGCCAAAGAGGAAAAACATTTTTTTCCAGACAGATGTGTTTTACAGCACATCAAACACTTCTCATGGGCATATTTCAGAGACATTTTACTACAAAGGCTTTGTCCTTTGCATTCACAGCAGCCTGGATGTTTATCAGGATTTTTCATTCCCTAAAATTCAGCATCAAATTAGGATCTGCATTAAGATGGCAGCAGAAGTACATCAACAAATTCAAAAATACAAAATTGTTAGTGAAAAGAAAGCATTAAGTCAACTTGTTTCTGTGTTAAGGCTGTGGTAGGGGGAGTTCCTGTCATCTCAAAAGGAATGCCTGGAGAAGGAAACAGCCTATTTTCAATGCACGGGCTTGGATAAAGCCAGTATGAGGAAACAACTGTCTTTCCTAATGGACTTTACTTATAGTAGGTGTTTAAGTCCTCCATGCAAAGCACATGGCCAGAATATCATGAACACAACATCCCATTATTTACTACATAACATCACATGTACATATTTGCTCTCCCTGTACCTGCAGCAGTGCTCCGATTTGTTTATTTATAAATGCAGTTTGTAATTCTCTAAATTATCTAGCACAACAAAGAACATTACACACAGAGACAAAGTAGATTTAGTGTTGCTACATATTCTTCCACTCTCAGGCCAAGACTCAATAGCATCTTACATTTCCTCCCTCAGAATCATAGAACCACACAATATACTGAGTTGGAAGGGATCCAAGAAGATCCAGCTCCTGGCCCTGCACAGGACCATCCCCAAAAGTCACACCATGTGCCTGAGAACATCATCCAAATGTTTCTTGAACTCAGTCAGGCTTGGTGCTGTGACCAGTTTCGTGGGGAGTCTGTTGCAGACCCAACCACCCTCTGGGTGAAGAACCATTTCTAATACCCAACCTAAACCTTCCCTGACACAACTTCAGGTAATTTCCTTGTGTCCTGTCACTGGTCACCACAGGGAAGAGATCAGTGCCTGCCACTCTTCTCCCCCTCACAAGGAAGTTGTAACTGTAATGAGATCTCCCCTCAGTCTCCTCTTCTCCAGGCTGGACAGATCAACTGATCTCAGCTGCTCCTCATACAGCTTGCCCTCAAGGCCCTTCACCATTTTCATTATCCTCCTCTGGACACTCTCTAATAGTTTAAAAATCTTTCTTATATTGTGGTGGTGTGCACAGTCTTAGTCCAGGAATGACTTTGGTGTCCTTCCAAAAACTCTTGTATCCTTCCTGGGTGGGGTGTTTTCCTTTCTAGGAACTAACCAGGCCAATGATTGTTGTTCTAAAGCAGTACTCCCAGCCTCTCTGCCAGTGAAATGGGACAGTAGAGGATGGCACGTGCTCTCCCAGCAACTATTCCCTGGGAATGGTCATACCTTAAGTTTTTTGAGTCACACATCAGCATCAGTAGAAGCACCTGTCCCTAAACCAAACACCTCCACTCTTTTTAGTTAGGGTGACACCAGCTCCCACAAGACATTCTGTTCCCTGAGACCACCACAGATTTAGATGCTTCACTTAAGAGCAAATTTTATCATAAGCCAGAAGGACAGCATGCACCAACACCTAGAGCAGAAAAGAGGATAGGCAGAAATAGCAGATTTGTCTGAAGTCCCTTCCTCACAATTCTTTTCTATGCCAATTCTCTTGTAGATTGGAGTAACTGTTTTCCAGTTGCAGTGAGTGACGCTGGTTTCTCAAAAAGGTAAGACACTAGGTAATCCTACTATACTACTATAGTGTCTCCTGCCACCACTGCTGCACTCCTTCCCCAGTGAGTCTAAACAGCCTCCCTTTCCAGGTTAAATCAAATGGCCCTAGTTCACCCGCAGAAATGTTAGTGAAAGAATGTGCCACCCCAAAACTCCCACCTCTCAGATATATACTACTCATGTGAAAACAGTAGGTAAGCTTCTAGCAGCTCTTCCAGTTCAAAACAGACTGGGAAAAAGCCGCAAGTAATTTTCTGGCAACAACAGTGGAACAATAAAACTAATGAGTCCCTACAGCTATTCCCACCTGTTCTTAGAGGAATATATGCATTGGATCTATACCCACCCATGAGTTTGTCTGTGATGTTAATTCAAATTATAAAAAAAGGCTCAAACCAACCCAACCCAGACCCTAGAGTTTCCTGCATAGGAAAAAAGACTGTAAAAGAGCAGTTGGGCATTTCACCTGTTTTCACATCTCACTTATGCTGGGTGTAAGCCACTTCCATAGAAGGTATTTAAAGTAGGAACGATGTGTCGGCAGCAGCATCAACCCAAGGCTGATACTGACCAGAGATACTGTAACATACAAATATGAAGCAAGATGAGGGTGAGTCAGCAGAAGATGTTTGTCTTCTATTCAGTGTCCTAAAATTTGGCTCTCCCTTACAGGAAATTACACTAATACTGAATCACTGTTCTGTACACATCATCGTTCTGTACACATCATCATTCTGTACAGATGTGTTCCATGGTGAGGAAGTCATTGTTAGGTAGGTTTTAAAATTTTATGCTACAATTTTATTTCATACCATGGCCTAGAGCATCCAGATGACCTTGTGCAGGACAGTACTTGAAGTATATATGACTTCTCTCCAATAAAAACTCTGACCAAGACACTCCAGGGATAGATGCAACAACCTTTCCAAAATACTTCCTGGAAAAGACAAAATAGCTTGCAACTATTCTCTAACAAAACATTACAGAAAAGAGGACAAAAAGAATTCGGAGACAAAAAGATAAGTGGAATGCTTATAAAAGGGAGATTTATCTCATGACAAATGCACAAAGATTGCCTGGAATTTTTCTAAGATATTTTTAATTTTTTTTCACCTAATTTATTTGTTAGTGGGCATAACTTCAGAGGGAATATTCTCATTATGCATTATTCTCATACCACTTACATTATGATTAGAATAGCTAAACTCCAGAATCTTAAAAAATGTCCTGGCAAATCACCGTTACAAAAGTCCTAAAGATTTTAGAGGTTGAGAGAGAGTTAATCTAAACTCATCTGTAGCAAAACATGTTTAAAATTTATTTCTTTTAACAGCTATTAAAAGTTGAAAGTGCAGTACAGGAGATATGCTGATAATAGAAAAATCACCCCTCTTGCAAATAATAACAGTAATGAGGCATTATTACACAAGTGGAAAAAGAAGAAAAGCATTTCATCCTGGACCCTCTTCCCCTTAGGCAATATGGCCTTTGGCAAACTGTGATGTTATCCAGGCCCTTAAATAGTGAAGTTTCCAAACAAAAGATTATGTAAAAAAGATTCTAAGAAGATGTATTTGCAATTAATGATAGAGCTTGGAAGAAGCCCAACAATGAAAGCAATTATTGTTTCTTAAACTGGAGAACAAGCTTTCTGTAAAGACTTGCAGTGAAGCAGATTACCACAGTAATGAAGCAAAGTGATGAAGTGAAAAAGGGTACACATAATATACTTGAAAATACTTCAAACTTTCAGCTATTCTCAAGCCAAAATCTAAGCTATCACAGATAGATTTGGGATGTAACATCAGTGGAAATCTGTGGAGACAGCCTCACTGCTACATCAATACAGCTTCATGCTTCCAAAATGATCCTGCTTCCTTCCATAACTGCTTCTGGGTATCTGCTTCCAGTATCCCATAAGTCAGCACTGCACAGGGCAAAGTAGCTGAACTGCAGTTGTTCTTTTAGTGTTTCATGTTTAATTCTCCTACTGTATGCTGGTTTTATACATTGACTGCTAGTTCTCTGATTGAGGTTTTAGCCTAACTAGGGGGGAGGGGAGAAAAAAGTAAATAATGGTTGTTTGCGTTTAAAGCCAAACCAAAGCTGTTTCAGTTCCAGGTTCCAGTTTTGCTGAGCTCTAAAAGTTGAAGCCTGGATGGTTTAGATACGTGCTTCTAATTCTAGCATACCCCTATTTAAAATTAGGGAGAGGACTTGTTTTTAAAAAGCTAAAACTAGAATGATCTGGAATGAAGTCTCTGAAGACACTTAGGGAGGATTCAGATAAAGAATTTCATTTCTCTCCCACAGACACCTCTTGTATCTCTCATTAATTTTTATACTATCCCTTCCTTAACCTATTCTTCCTTGCCATCTCTCAAATATTGTTTGCTTCCCCTCCATTTCCAGTGGTGTTTGAGATTAGATTTCCTTTACCTCCTTGTTAGTGAACAAAGCTCTGAACCACACATCTTGGTGAAAATCAACTCTCAGACTGACTTAGTTATCTTTCACCTCTGTACCTGAACTGGCTGAAACCATACACAGAAATTACCATGTATGCTGTTGTCCATCTCACACCATCATTATTGGAGGATATTGGAAGGATAACTCTGAGTTCAGTTGGACAGAAATAGAACCATCCAATTGTAATGGTTTTAGTCTCCACTTATGACAGCTGAAATTGGCCCATAGTGTGACTCAAGAAAGAAACAGTACTCAGTGTTGCAATTTATAACTTCATCAGGAGTTAACTTGGGAACTGCAAACTGGCAGCAATAATTCATACATTGCTGCAAATTGTATTTTCATAATTTCTGTTGATACTGGCAAAGTGCTTGTTTTGGCTTTCTGCATGTTGCAGTCATTAGTATAATATAACATAGTCACTGAGATATATTAGGGCAAGGTCATTTTTATACAACTGATTATGTACTGGGAAATTAAATAAACAGCAAGTTAAAGACATCAGCAATACCACTCCTTGATCCATGCCAAAGTGAATTCTAAACACTAGTTGGTTCAGTTAGAGGAAAAGTCAAGCAGCTATTATGTCAGTTGGAAGAAAGAGGACATCACATTTCCTTTCACTTGAGGACTTACCTGGAATGCTACTCATTCATAATGGCTAAATATATCCATAAAACTGGAGGTGTTCAGAGACAAGCTAGAACATATTTGGTCACTATACCATTATCATGATTACTCATTCTGTCCATAATAATGAATATTTTCTATTGAGGTGTCACTGAGCAGAAAGTATAGAAGCTTGACTACTTCTTTACAACACTTTAGAATGCCTTTCTAAGGCGTAGAGGACACTGTCCTTGGAAATAGTATTTGGGGAGAAGTAAATATGTATGTTCTTCATTTTGCAAGTTTGTAACTGTAAAAGTTACAAAACAAGTCACTTTTGAGAAGTACTCATCCTTTACGCTCATTAGATTGCAATCCAGTGATGACTGAACATGATATTTAAACAGTAGTGTTTTTGCCAATGAGTTACATGATCAACACGAACTGCTAATGTTTTCTGTTCTAAACCTTCTCAAAATGTCAAGTGTTCTTGTCAGCTGAGTGCAAGCAGCATAAAAGTAACTTCTGAAGTTGCCGTTGATGAGATACCCTTGGGAAACTCAGTATATATACGGAAATCATATCCACAATATGCTCTAATCTCCCGTGCTGCAAAAGAATCAGGCTCCTAACTCTCATTTCCATTGATGGTAATGCAGCACAGTCTGGGACTTCCTTCCAAAAAAGACACTAAGCATTCTTAAATAACACAGGTCTTGTTTCCTGAATTTTCTCAAGAGGAGTGGGAAAAAAACCCCAAGCACTAAAATAAACTAAAGAAAATCTAGACCTGGTAACTAACTCTGTTAAAACCCTCATAATTGAAACACTGTTAATTTTTATTTGGTTTCTTTTGGTGTTTTTTTGTTTTATTTTGTTTTGGGTTTAGTTTTTGTTTTGTTTTGTTTTGCTTTTTTGGGGTTTTTTTGGTTTGTTTTTTTTTTTTTTTTACACAGCAGATCACCACAACAGCAAAGAAATTCATAGTTGTCTGAGTCACACCGGCTGTAGCAGATTTGCTGTTTCTTCAGTCCCAGTTTCTTCTGTGTATTAAAAGAGCAGAAGAAGGTAAGAAAGAAGGTGCATTATTTTGCCAAGGATGTGGAAGACCTGGGCTCACTCCCTGCTCACCCATAGTTGTTGTGTGTGATCATGTAAAAGCCATACAGAGCTATTTCCAATAATAAACTGAGGCAAAACTTCAACATGTTTGTCCAGAGGACTCACAGCCTCAGTCAGGTGCCTCCAGAGCCCTGTTGGCCCTTGCAGGTCACAGTTGCCCCTTACTGATCTTACTCTCATGCCCAAGGAGGAACCATGGGCTTCTAGGCTTTTGCCCAAGACCAGTGCTGATGGTGACTGTTACACCCTTTACAGCAAAAGCCATGAACTAGTTTGCTTTAATGTTTCAGTGAGGTAAGATCACCATTGACATTGTATTTCCAGTCCCATGGGTTTTACATGCTGTAGAATGTCAAGACCAGGCATTTTTTGGAGCCCCATTTTTGACTAATAAACACACTTCTTTACTCAAAGTATTTTCTAAAAGTCTAGTTAGTCAGGATCCCTGTGGATTGCTAGCAAAGGAACTGTGCACTTGTGATTGATGTTTGGTACTTTAATCACACATCACAGAACATGTCAAGTTGGAAGGGACCACAATGGGTCATCTGGTCCAACCTCTCTGCTCAAGCAGAGCCATCCCAGAGTGCGTTGCACAGGATTGCATCCAGACAGTTCTTGAATATATGAGATCTTCTCTTCAGAAGGTGCCAAAAAATGCCCCAAAGTCTCTGTTCACTTGTTGAAAGGAAAAGTGGTATTTTATGCTGTTGTTACATGCACAAATGTCTGATTGCAGGAACAAGTAGTAGTATTTTGTGTTATAAGTAACGAAAGGTGGTTTGTTCATTAAAGACAGACAATTGTCCTGAGTAACTAAAGGTGATTTGTTCATTAAGCACAGACAATGGCTGTAGTGGTCTTGGGTGTTGTAAGCTCTGTTTGCTTAGCAAGAAGAGGCACCAGCGGCCTGCTGGTGCAGATACAGATAACCTAAAGTTTTTTTTTAAGTNGTGTCACAGCGTCTATAACATTTTGGACAAGGAAAACTCAGTTTTCAATTTTAGCACACAGTGCTGCAAAGCGTAAGTGTTTATAAAGATGAGCTTTAATACATGGCACTCCATGAATAAAGTGAAAATAAGCATCAATATCAGAAAGCAAGGTAGAATTTGGTATTTAATTTTATTATATCTGATTTTATATCCACGTTTTTTTCACTTGACCTGTTGCAGACATTAGTTAGGATATTGGCTCCATTAAATAAATATCTCAGAATTTGAGTGCTTTCAAATTGCTAACTGCCCATTTGTGATCATTTAATATCACTCAGTGCTTATGTTTCTATAACAAGTAATCATGACTAAACTGACTTTCACACTGTTGAAAAGTAGAAGTTCAAGCATGCCAGAAAACAAATCGGCCTTCAAAAAACATTTCAGGGTCATTCCACATTTTTGATCACATCTCATCTTGTAGCTATGTTATGACATTGCTGGATCTAAAACCCTGTTTTCACACGGTAATATACAGTACTGTAGCCTCATTTACATTGTATTCACAAACATTGCAAGAGGGTTGAAAAATACACAGGGATATTAGCAACTAGGTTAACCCACATCCACAGATATCCAGAATGTGGGTTAAGTACAGGTAGAAGAGTACAGCTGCCACATCCAGGTCAATGAGATGCATCTGGGTTCCCAGCCCATCCTTGCCTCAGCTGGCTTCCTGTGTAAACCAGGCAACTGGGCCAGTTGGTGATGCTGCTTAGCAGCTCATCTTGCAAGCAGGGCACTTTTTCTGTTAGATGTAACTACTTATACAGTCTTGACACTTGTAAAGCTTGGCATTTTGCAATATCAACTCACTACCATGAAGTATGAAATTAATCTTTAGAATATCACACAAGGTAGGAGCTTTCTTAATTAATAATGAGGATCAAAAACCCTCAACAAAGTATAAAGCCACAGAAGCAGCAGAAAACATCCTACTAGTATGAATTTTTAACTGAAACATCAGAAGCCCAGGGACTGATTAGAAGCAAGAGGCTTCTGACATTTGTATGAAATAGTAGTAACTTTCATGCTCATAATTTTCATGTGATTTATTTAATCTTCATGCATACCCACAATGAAGAAAGACAAAACAATTCTGTCTGTACTGCATGGGGAGGACAACGAGGCAGCAAGAACACAGAATCTGCCCAAGGCCAGCATGAGGAGTCTGGAATGCCTGTCTGTAAGCCTCATTCTCAAAATATATCACTCCTTTCTAGAGGCGACAGCTGTTTGTTCTCTGACCCTATAGAGCATCTAAGATTATTTCCATTGAAGTTAGTAATCTGTGCAGTCCAGTGAGAACAAAATTGGGTCATAAATGTTTAAGCTGGTTCAGTTTCACTGAAGACTCCTGGTAAGCTCATGGTTACACATAACACTCTAATTATCAGGTTCAGTTTGGGAAGCTGACTGGCACACTGGAAAGTCTGGGGCAACAGCACAAAAGCTGTGCATTCAGCTCTTTTTTCTGTCACAAGACTGGCTGATCATCTGGCCAGGGCAATTCCTGTAGCCTGAAATGCAGCTGAGGGGTGCATACATGCTCTGTATCCTCCTATGCCATCACTAGATGTATCTCCTGCAAGGAAAAGGCAAGCATTTTCCCAGCCTGTGACTGATGCATGCACCAGAGGCATGAAAGCACAATGTCTTGGGGACAAAGGCCTCATCTAGCACGTAGGGACATCCATCTGCATTTCAGTTCTGTGATGGGTTGGCAATCCCATGAGAAAGGGGATATTGTGGGGTTCTGGGGAAAGTGGTAAATAAGGGGGCATAGACAGAAGGAATGTCCTAGCAAGGAGGATCCAGATTTGAAGTTCCAGGTAGGATGCCCTTATTATGCTCTGGTCTTTTTGTGAGACTTTGGGCAAAACATAAATATTTAATTCCTTTTTTTTTTTTTTTGTCACAACAAAGATAAGGGAAAGAATTTTAAAAAAATGCTATATTCACCAAAATTGGATCATTTTAAAGCAGCAGAGCAGTATTGAAGCTGATTGACAGTGTCTTGTGACTACAAGAAAGATCTCAGCACTTCTGACTCCCATTGAGTTCCTGCACAAGCAGAACACAGAAGCCAGAAGTTGGGAGCCACTGACACTTTTGTATCAGGAACAGTAGCATTTAAAAGATTATGTCTATTTCCATTGAAGAAATCTGTCCTTACTACCTTTTTTTTTCTTTTTTTTTTCTTTTTTTTTTTTCTTTTTTTTTGAGCAGTGGTGGGCAGAGGGAAAATGGATGTCAATCTGACTCTTTCTCACAAACTCTCCTGCTTCTTCTACCAGATCTGGCCCTTTCAGTATGTCCAGAGGGCATACAGAGGCACTTCAGGCATTTCACTGGGACAATCTTGAGTTGCTGGCCAGCCAGTTTGGACACCCTTACTGTCACTGAAGAAATGCAGGTACCATGAAAGGATAGCTAAGACCATCTAAGAAGCCAAAAATGTGTCAAACAGCTAACACAGTCTTGTGTAATAACCTACAATTAGCATGCAATGCCCAAGGCATTTGCACATTGACAACATGGTTTAATCTAGTAATAAAGTAGGCTAAAATGATTATTATAGTTAATAGTACTTTTAACAGAAGTGAAACTATAGAAAAGAAGCTGCATAAATATATTAATTTCAGCTGTGCCTTCCTGACAAGGCTGTATGGATTTTGTTATTTATGGTTCATTTTTTTCAAAAAGTACCCAAGGCCTGCAAATGCAGAAATCCCTGGTTGTATGAAATGGATCGTTGTGCATCAAAATGAGGGATTTGCATGTTTAACTGCCCATATTTGTATCCTTCTATCCAGTTTGCATATGCAAAGGCGAAGGTTGTTATATTTATCAGTGCATAAATAAAAGGAGGAAAGATAAATGACCTGGTTTGCAGAGGTGCTGAGCACATGCAGTTTCCATTTATTTCAACTGGAGTGTGAAAAACAGGCCCTAAGTGACTGGCTCAAGCTCACACAATGCATGATTGTCAGTGCCAGGAAGAAAACCCAGAAATCCTTCCAGTCTAATCCTCCCAGTCTAAATCCTCCCCAGTCTAAACTCTAGACACAGTCTCTCCAAGAAATTAAAAAAAAAAAAGAAAGAAAGATTAAAAAACCCCCAAACCTGTGCGATAGTCTGACCACACTCTTATTCCTACCTTAATTTGCTAAGAGAATGAAAAAATGGGACATGAAAAACTCCTCCATAATCTTTAATGACTAGCAAATAATGCCAAGTAGGGCAACTAAATATGTGTGAAGCATTGCTCACACACCCATCAACTTGCATGTGTGTCACAGATGGTTTTAGTGAAGAGCCAAAAAGAGAAGGAGAGAAAGGAAAAGGAAAACAAGTCCAGATAAAGAGTAAGCGAGAAAGAGAGACAAAGACATTTTCTGGTGTTAAAAAAATATCCCTTAAAAATGCTACAAAAACTAATGATAAAAAAAACATAGAACCATACCCTCTCCTTGATAACGTGGAGGCTAATCTCTACATAAATAGAAATAACAGCCCTTTGAAATGGCAATGATTTGCTTGGAAAACATTCATTAAAAACGTCCTGCAATTATTGACTCTATCATTATTTCTTGGCAGCAGCTGAGTCTCACTGCATCTTGTGTTATTTTTCCAATGAAAAGCAGATCATTGTTTGGGAAAAAAAAACACACACAAAAACAGAAACAAAAAAAAAAAACCAACAAAAACAAAATACCCCAACAACAACAAAACACACCAAAAACACCACACAAGGCCATTGTATTTGAAATATGTCCTTGGTGACATGAAGCTGATTGCTCAAAGGAATCAGGATACATATATTGGTATTATTGTACACGTGAGTAGCCTGAATCATGTACTGCTTGCTCTCTTTGTTTGGATTATGCAGCTTCGCTGGGCAGCCATCCAAAAGATTCACATTAAATTCTAGCTATATTCAGCACAAAAGTCATCTAGCATCAGAGGATCAAAGTTACATCAACCAACAAGCACTAAGGAATTGATAAGCCACTAAAATTAGGTCATCTCCTAGCAGCTGCTTTTGATGGATGAAGTAGAATTTAGCCTCAGGTTTTCTATTTAAAGATCTGTTACAGCATCTTTTCCTGCAGCTACAATGAGAACACAACAAAGTATAATGCTTCTGATTAAATGTTTAATCATTACTCTTTACTCTCCTGATTGTTTCTGCCATGGCACGGATTTACTGCACACACTATTTGCAGCTTTTCTAGCCCTTTTAAAACTGACATTAAAACAGTCAAGATTTTTAATTCCTAAGTTGAAAACCCTAAAAGATGATTTTTTAAAAACACGGATAGTAATCTTTCAAAGCTGTTTACTTAACATACTTAAAGAGATAGACTGTCACTTATTGGAACTGAATATGAATTTCTAAGCAATTATCTTACTACTGTGCCCACTGGAAGAATCATCACATCACTAGGAACTGTATGAATACAAAAATACATATCTGTGCATAATTGCATGGGGAGCTCCAGAAATTTGTATGTATTCATGATTTTATTTGTGACTATTTTTCAGGAAATTATCTAATTAATCTAATCAATACATACTTTTAAATGTACTCACTAGTGCACTAAGCTATCATAGGTCATTAGTGATTGGCATTATAATTGCTGAATGGAGTAAAACATATACCCCACCAAGGCATGCTGGTGGTATCAGGGTAATATAAATAGTGCCATCATAGGAACTTTAGAACAAAGTTCAAAAGGAAATGAACAAAAAATCCCAAATTACTTTCATATGCATAGAACATGCCTTTGCCTTGTTCATAAAGTCTGCTGGCTGCAGCCTGTGTACAACACTGTTGCGTCATCATTTCATAAATGAAACTAATGGAGGACTTCATTGTCAGGGTTTTCAAGATGACATCTCTCATGTCTCCTAAAATCTATTTTAAATAACCTTGAAAAATGCAAAAAGGGAAAAGAAACAATATCCATCCAATGAAAAAGATGAAATAATTAGTCTGCTTTTTCAAGTAAAAATTGATGGGGAAGAAGGACTGAAAAATATAGTACATGACAATGCCACGTAAGACACACAACTTTCTACAAATGATGAGCACGTGCATGCTGCTCTGTATCAGTAATCCTCTGTGTTCCCTTCTGCCAGCCTTGTAAGTGGGCTGTTACTGGATGAGTTTTGTAAGGCGTTGAATCTCCCTGTTGTTTCCATTCCAAATTTGGTGTGCCCACTCTTTATTACTTGAGAAAGCAACATTATGCACTGTAATCCAAAGTCTAGATCTAGCTTTTTCCAGCTACATATCTCATCTTCAACTGAAAACCTAAACTGGGGCAGGGGTGAGATTGTGTAATACATCTGGAGCAGACCATACATCTGAAACTTTTTCTTTTCAAGGAAGAATCTCTATGAGCAGAATGTAAATGAGTTTAATTTATCGGTAGTGTTTCATACTGCATTCTTCTTGGATCTCAAGCTAATCAGCTTTGTCTTTTGCTTGGGGCCTCAGAGAAAAAGCTAGCCAGGGAGTCAGCTTGTAGGTGCCTATCTGGCTCATGGAGTAGGACATCTGGTGAGATAGGGATGCTTTGATGCCACATAAATTTCTGACAACCTCAGCTGAAGGCTGTCTGTCATAACATCTGCTGTTTTACTGTGCTATAACCATGCTATGCATTAAGCATATCTGATACTACACCATGTAACTCTTGGGATTTCAGTTTTGACTGGCCTAAGTAAAAGAGAGACAAAAATGCCTTTCTGTCCTCTAGTTGGTCTTCTTGGCTCATCTTAGCATTAATATCCTTTCTGTTAATTTGTTTAATAACAGAGTTACTTCATCATCTACTAATAACTGTGTACTCAAGGCAAAATTGGCCAAAGACGCTAGAACATAAAAAGAGTTACTTTGTGATATTGCATCTCTGCATCAATCTAGGGAAACAAACAAAATCTCCTCTCTTTTAAACAAAATACCCAAACCTTTGGCCACTGAATATGGCCACATACTTACACTAGGTCCACAAAGTTTGTTTAACTAATGACAGAAAAATAACATTTGCAGGAGAAATTGTATTACCCTGGTAACTTTTTCTGGCAGTGGATCTGATTTAAAGTTAAACCAATTACTGGATATTTCCTCCTTTTGAGCTATTCTTATTTTTGACAGTGACAAACAATCACAAATAAGAATGGGAGTTTAGTACACATTATACTGAGTCTGATACTAATCTCAAGACAATGTAATATTACTTAACCCCGACCATAAACTAAACCTTGATAGTTGAAAAGCAGACCTGATGCACTTTTAAAAATTGCAATGGGCCAACTTTTTATTTGGCAATTTGAAAAATTACCCATTTTTATGCTTCTAATTTGTAAAATCTTTCATTTCAAAAACTTCTTTCTTTTACCCTCTTTCATTCTTAAGGTCATTTGCTGCAACAAATTGTGTGATGATCAGAATTTGGGAATAATCTAAGAAGGAAGAACATCTGCCCTTCTCTTTTGTGCTGCTACTAGCTTTATCAGATGTCAATAACCTTGAAAAGAAAAATGGGGATAGAAATGAAACAGCACGGGGGACAAAAAAAAAAAGCATAAAAAAGAATTCAGTACAGTCACTTCTTTTATTCTAGCCATGCTCCTTTTTGCTTCCCTACTCATATTTAGGATATTTGTTTGGCATATCTATAGTTTCTAGGTTTGATAAAATGTTGTGTTTTTAAATATCAGAGTTAGTATTATTGTGAGAAATTGCATTTTGTTAATAAATAAAGGGAGGAATGATTGAAAACGGACCAAATAACATTATTATGAGCTGTAGTTGTATTCACCAGGTATGAAAGCACTAGTAGTTGTAGCTCCTCTTGCTTGCCCACATGTGGTTGCCATGCATTATGTTCCAAAACACAAACACACAAACCTGCTGGCAAGAATCAGTAAAAAGAGGAAAACTGTGGTTACACACCATATTAGATGAGGGGACCTGCTTCTTTTAGGCCTCCTTGCCTCTGCCTACATCACAAGGGTTGCACCATCCTATCCGTCTTCTTGAAAGGGCAATATGTCCCTATTTCCACTTAAAGGTTGAGGATTTGGCAAGGAACATTCTGATCTTCTAAGAATGAACAAACATGCAAGATCTCATTACACAGATCCCTAGTTGCAGCCTAAATAGCTTTACCGGGCAATCACTATTTCTCGGGTATGCTTGTGAACCACAAGCAGCTTGATACCTACACAGCATACACTATGCTGTCCAGATACAAAAATCAGTTGTGAGGAATTGTTCATAGAAGAAAAGATTGATATACACCACCACATTTTGAGGGGTCACTAATCTAAGCAAGCCAAAGCAGAGATTAATGTAGGCTGACAGTAGGGGGTTTGGCTTGTGGTCACGTGTTCTGATGAACCAGCTGTGCCAGCTGCCTTTCAGAAAGTGATTCCTTTGTTTTCCATACCCATGAACTGCACTGGAGAAGAAAACTGTGAAAAGAATAATCAGACTCACAAAATCAAGCCCTTGAACATGGGTAAATTGAACAACAGGATTAAAGTTCTTCTCTGCCTCTCAACTGAGTGACCCCCCCCATCCTCCCCAAGCTCAGTTCCTGCAGCCACATTCAGTTACACATCTCACACCTATAAGTGAGTATGTAAGAGAAAACATGGCCAGACATCCTTCTACCTTCTACCTTCCCTTATTCCACTCTATCGGCAGTTACTCAGTACTTCAGTTTATCTTACTCATTCAGCATGAAATCTCAGGTATCATTTGCTGCATGTCATTCAAACCCTCCAAGCAAAGAGAATTTTTCCTTTTCTTGGGCTTTTATCTGGCTTTTACGATGTGTTCACACCGATTCCTCTTTGTTTGTTTGTTTTTATTTACATGAACCTGAATACATTTAGTAAAATGTGATGTCATTACTACCGTTTTTAGATGCACAAAAAGATGTGTTTCAGCAAGAAAAAGGTCAAATTTGTCTATCCAGTGAGCTAATTTGTGTGGCCAGTTTGAGATGCCGGCTACAATTCTCAGTACTTGAGAGCACTTTATATTTGCTGAATATGCTTCTCGCTGCCATCAGTTTCTGCTATGAGGATTTAGCATTTCTGCAAATCAGATCAACACCTCTAAACGTGGATAGTCCTAAATCAAGAACATACTGTTTCTCCCCACCCATCCAAGACCCATCTCTTCACCTGCTATTTCTCACCCCTTCAATGACTGTATTACACCAAAGTTGCCATCTTCCTCCTCCTATCAGGTCAGCTAAGATTTGGATTGCAGGATGGGCAGCATCTCTACTCCTGTGTCTAGGTTTTAACTCCAGATAATTGCTGGCAGCAGCAATTTCAAGGGAAATTTGCAATGGACACTCTCCTCCACAGTCTGTGTTACGTGCATGCATGTGTGCATAGTAGTGGTGACTGAAGCAGAAAATTATCAATTTCCCTTGCATTTACCTAGTGTCTTGTCTATAACCTGTTGACCATATCACTTTTTCCATTCCTTTCCAGCTTGTTGCCTGGTATGTTCTATCCCCTTTAAAGCTTTCCCACACTGTTTCCACAGAGGTTTGGGCTGGGGTTGCTTAGCTAGGGCCAAGAGCCATAATTGTCAGTAGTTTAAAAGATACAGTGAGATTAATATGAATTAAACCAAGGGAAAAGAACAATGTTTACTGAATAAAAAGGAAAAAAATTATCACTACCAGGAATTTACTAAAATCCAGACCAGGCTTCTAAGCTGAATTGTGGAAGACCTACACTTGAGACCTTTGAAATTCAAGTGGACAAAACCCATTTTGAACACATCATACTGGACCTTTTCCTGCTAGGATTTCTAGGATTAAACCTTAATCTTGTGATGATGCCAGAAGCCTGTGTGGGTTTTACGTGGCTGCAGTGGTCAAGAAAGGTACATTCATAACTATATGAAGGCCTTTCCAACTTACTTGCAATAGAAGTAACGAATATATGGAATGTTTTACTTCCCTTTTCCTTGCCATATATAGCAATTATTCTGTCATTCATCAAATGTACACAAATTTCTTTTCATATGTAAATACACCATTTGCTTCACAGCTCTAGCCAAACAGTTGTGCAGTTCTTTGTTAAGAAGATAATATATTTAATCATGGAGTGCCTCATTTCCATTGTATGGAACAGGTGTTGTTTAATGGCACAGGCATTGTAACATTATATTCATTTATTAATGTGAGTGTAACGAACATATTGTAGAGACATGAATGTACGGCTCCCATGGTTAAGGTTAGTGGTTTCTTAAGATGTGGTAAGTGTAGGATAGTGGCTTAGATTCAGACTGCAAAGAAGCAGGAGTTCATTATAGCAAATCCAAGTGATGTGGTTGGTTTTGGCCCTTGTTCACTTTTGAAAAGCAGAGAATACATGAAAGACTTCATTGAAAATGTGCAAGTTATTCAGTGTGGTTAATTCTACGTTGGCTTCACTCCCACCTTCTTTCAAGACTGTGTATGTGAACATGCTTTCTGAAAAAGCAAAACCAATCTGCAACAGATTGATGTTGCTTTTGGATACGCGCAATCCCTAGTATCCTATTTCATGAAGTAACCTGTCTTCAAATATGAGGGAGGAAGTCAGTAGGTGATCCACTAAAGCTATGAAGCAATGCTTGCTTGGATAGTGCAGCTACAGAAGCTCTGTCCTTTGCTCATTTTCACACGTGTTGCCACATTTAGAGTTTCTGCTCTGAGTATTACTTACCTAGAATTGCAGGTCAGCCAACTGGCAAGGCAGCCACAGTTGCACAGGCAAATCAGGTGAATGAGTGGAGTAACTAAAGCACATGATTTTTCTTATTGTGTGAAATCATCCATTTAGTATCAGTTGTGGGCCAAAATTCACAAATGCAGGCAAGTGCCTGCAGTGCCTATTTGATTTATGGAACTCAGATGTCTGCTTCTGTTTGTTTTGACACATCTAATATTTTGGTTTTAAGTGCTTTATGCTAATTTTCATGCCCTATATCACTATTATGCAGTGCATTAAAAGCATCTTTTTTCCTCCCTACCTTTGGAAACACTGCCTTTAAAATTCATGGTATGTAGTGAGGTGACTTTATTAGAGAAAAGTTAATAAATGTGACTAAATCCTCACTTCTCTACTGTACCATCTGTTATACGATGTATCTTAGATTTTTTTTTCTGGCAATTAAATAATCTTAATCTTGTTAATCTGTGTTTCACTTCCGTCCATAATGCTAATTGAACCTTGCACAACACCTTCTATCAGTCAGTTACAACCACTTCCCTAGTAAAGCAAATGGCAGTATCCCATTAATAATTGCCATTGCTGCTTTCTGGACTCTGTCAGTTCCCAACATTTTACTTTCAATGGAGGACTAAGAATATAACAAGATAGTCAGGAAATAAAGTGCTGATATTATTAAAATATTTTCTGCACTCTTGTCTTGACTCTTTAAAAATTTTTTAAAAGAAACTGAGCAAATGGTCTCATGAAGTTGCCCAGCTTTTCCTCTTGTTCAAACTGAGAAACATATCGGCCTTAGTTTCTTCTCACTACCACCATTTTGGCAATATCCCTCCAGCTGCAGCTGAATTTCTTCACACTTACAACTCAGTAAAGAAGAGGAGAAATTGATTAATTATCTGCTTTCCAATTTTCTCCCCTGGGGCTTGGAATCAAGGCAGGGAATTCAATTCCAGCAGGAGAGTAAATCACTTCTGCATTCATGGTCAGTCATGAATTGAGAGGAGTGCAAAGACCCCATGCACTATGATCTCTAAGTCTTGCAGAATCAGACCAGATATTTGTGCTTGAGCTTGTTGTGGCTATGGAGGACAGACAAAACATTTGGATTCTTACTGGAACCACTTCATCGATTTGCCATTTCATCTTGTGTCAGTTGCAACCATTGTGCTTTTGCTCTCAAACCAGGCTCTACCCTACAATCTCACATCTCTTACCATGTTTCATCATCTTAACTCAGGCAACAGCATCAATCTTCTTGTCCCTCTCATTTCACTCTATTCCCTAGAGATCTGATTTCTTCTATGAAAACTGGTTTTACTGAGGTGCTTTCCGAAACTACTGTAGGTTACAGAGAGAGCAGGACTCATGATCCAAGGACACGCTGGTTCATTTTGCACTGTAAGAGTGACATGTAGCACAGAGGCTCATACATTTTAGAGGTTCCTGTCTCAGCCATGGTCTCTCTGAACATTGTATAAGCACACCCTGAATACAGCTTTTTCCCAAAGCAATTTGTCTGTCTAACAAGTAGGACTGACAATGGATTTATTTTGAGTGGAAGTGGGAGAAATGTGCCTACAATTACAAAAGAAGACTGAGAAAACTGGGAGCAAAAGCATCTTTTGACTTCCTGACACAATACTTTGTCTGACAAGCCATGTCAGGCTCTTTTATTTAGATAGCTTTTAACTGAATTTATTATTAACCAGAATAAATTTTAAAACGAGATGGGATGAGTAGCCAGCAGGCAGCTGTGGTAGGCCACAGAGCCTGGCAGCTCCCTGTCCCTCTGACAACACAGACCACAGCTCTGAGGACTGATCACACAGGATGCATTATCACCTCTTCTCATTATTAATACCTCAACTTTATCACCCACCACCAAAGACCTCAGGACAGGTTTTTCAAGAATGCCTGCAATATAAATCAGATTAAAAACAAGTCACCCTCTCCAGGGTGAGACTGACAGCACAGTCAGATCTACCTACTGAAACACTCTGCAACCTGGACTTCAAAAGGAGAGACAACAGGGACAGTTAAATTCATGAGCGGCCTTGAGTGGACTTCACTCCAACATCTTTGCTACATGGACTTGAAGGCTATAATAACGACAGCTTTATACTTGAACTGGAGCTGGAGTGGGAAAACATAGTTCTCCCATCTCTCTCATGGTAGATAGTATAAAACTTTCAACAGCATCCTCTAAACTACCTGTCCCATGAAACACAAACGTAAGTGATAGCATTATATGCCAGTTAGAGACAAAGGAGACAACACGTTCAACATAACTTTTTTATGGAGTGCCCTTCCACTCATATTAGGAGATTATACCACTATCTGCAGCAAGAGCTTTTCTTAATTGATGGGAAAACATTCTGATTTTGGCCCTATTTCACTACATATGAAAAGAATGTATTCTTAAATGAACAAAAAGAAGTTCCTAATAGATAGAAAAAGGCAGACAAGTTCTGTTCATAGCTCAATGTCAGTAACACTAGCCAATTTATTCTAAATTGTAAGCAATGCAGCCAAGAGCAAACTCTGGTCAGTAACTGTGGTGCATTTTACCTTACTATAAACAGAATTGTTAACATGCCAAGTGATACCAAATCACAACAGCATGAAAATAGCAGAGCAGGTAGGTAGGGAAGACAGGTGATAGTAAGCTTTCCAGAAATAATTGTTCCTGAACAATAGAGGTTTTCTGTGCAAAAGCTTTTTAATGGGAAGATCAGTGTATTTCAATTATTATTTCAATAACACTATCTTTCATTAATACAATAAACATATTAATATTGCCCTGCAGGAGTTAAGTGACAATAAAGGCAATACCATACTTTAAGAAGAAATTCTGTGCCTCCAAATCTGTGTTTTTCATCCTAAAAGGGAAAAAAAAATATTAAAAAGAATCAGCACAGCCTTTCATTTAGGAAAATTTTAACACTTTTTCTTCAAAGATCTATAAAGACTGAAGAAGGCTCTGGCCTCTGTGTAGTGAATTTAGAGCCTTTAGAGCTGAGGGAGATGCAGTAATCAGTGACACTATAATTCCTTTTTCTAAAAATTTGACTGTGCCTGAAGTGATGGGACATATATGGGTACAACACAGCTGTTGTATAGTCTCAGGAAGAGTGCAAGGGAGAGTCAAGTCATATTGGTGCTAAAATGATGTCACTAAACATAGCTATCATTAAATTATTTTTAAAGTTTTGACACGGAAACTTGATCCTACTAGTCAACAGTAACTGGACAGACCAGCTGGGAGGATCCACTAGCAGCATAATTCAGGACACAGACATTCAACACATTGCATATGAACCTTAAAATAAGCAGAAAGAGGGGTAGGATTCCAGAATTGTTTTTAAAAACAATTTCATAACAACCCTCTCTACCATTCTGGCTACTCAGTGCTCCAGGGCACTCCCTGGTAACTGCTGTGGTCTTGCTATCATGATCTCATCTTGAATTCTCATTACATAATGAGGTAAAAAAAATATCTTTTTAGCAGGGTGGAAAAAAAATCTCATATTCTACACAGGAAAAGTACTCACAGTTTATGGATATTAGCTTCTGTGTTTTTCTCCATCAATTTCCAAAAAAACTACTTGCTAAGAAAACAATGGGATTTACTTTTTCTTCCTTGCCTGTTGACAACTGTCCGATAGCATACAGGCTAGAATGGGCCAGAATGGAACAAACAGCACAGCAAGAGTTTCTACAGCAGTAGGACACCTGTCACATTTAGCAAGGAAGCTCAGAGCAGAGGTTGTGCTGTGCCAGCATGTAGGATGAGTGGTGGTAAGTGACAGGACTCTGGAAACAGGACTCCAGAGCAGAATCATTTCCTTGCAACAGCTACCAGTACCTGGAGCTACTATAATGATGTACAGTGAGATGAGTTCTTAAGAAATACAGGTGGGATTTTTTTATTTTATTTTATTGATATTAATCATGTTTCCCCACCCTCACACTACAGACTTCTAGCTAATGAGCTATTATGTTCCTCAAGTTATGCAACACTCCCATAAGATTACAAATGGACTTTTTTTTCAGGTATCATAATGCCATGTAGTCCCACATTATCAACTGACCTGCATTAATTCAGAACTTCTGAGAAGTCATTATGCAACATAGCAACAGAGGTACAGGAGCAGAGGTTAGTCATTACCATGCCCCTAATTGAAGTGACAGCACTAAAGTCACATTAGAGAAGAATTTCAAAAAGCTACACCTCCAGTGTCTAACAAAAGAACATAAATGAAGTGTTAATTGAAAGTCAGAAAAGTAGCAAGTTATGAAAATAAGATTAAAATGAGAGTTACAAAGTAGAGACTGCTGATTTTAGAGAAATTATTTGTATGGCAAACTGATGTAATCTGGGAAAAAAACTGCAGGAGCAGACAATTTGATATTACCATATTTGTGGTAAATTGAACACTGTGAGAGATAATTCCTGAATATGCTAAATCCACACACTGATCAACTTACTAGGGAACACTGACCATGCCTGACATTCAGGATAGAATGCCATGAAGTTGTACCATTCTTTCATTTGCCCTCTGTACTCTTCCATTACTGTCTGCTGGTGATATGCTCAGAAGGAAACCTGAGCCACCTTGAACAGTAATGAAGTGCCATTGTGTTGTAACAGCATGTTGAACTTACATGTTTCACTGTTATTTTTGGCAGCCATGTGATAAAAATCAAAACCTCTGTGTGTGCATGCATGTACATTAAATTCAAGTCACGTGAGCAACAGGCATAATTCTGTTGAATGTAGTATCAAGGTCTGTGTTTTCTAAAAGTCTTTTCCCCATCTGATGCTCATTTGGGCAAAGAGAAATCAGCTTGTCTTTCTGGAAGATGCAGCAGCAATTTGCAGTAGTACATCTGCCTCCTCTGCTGCCCCCCATCCTTTAGCATTTTCCCAGTGCCGCTGCACTCCTATATAGAAACTAACCACAGTACTAGGAGCAATTCTTACTCCTTGCCTCCTGCCTCTTCCACCCCAGCACCCAGAGCAGCCTACCACGGATCATCTGGCTTCAACACAGAACTTGAATGGTGCAGAAGAAACTAAAGCAGTGCTCCGCACGTAAGGGCAATGCCATTCCTAATGAAAATGTAAGGTGTTTGCAAACACATCTGCACCAATGCTGAGAAGCCCAAACTGCTGAGAAGCTTTCATCCAAGCAGTGTACCACCTAAAGACAAGAGTGTCTTCTACAATTACTCCACCCCATGGTCTCACGTGATGTCCTTCACATGATGGAGAGGTCAGGAAAGAATAGCGGTATGGGCATCAGCTGCCCTATCTAAGGCAAGTGAGCGTAGCAGGGTACTACACACTACCCCAACTTAACTCCAAGCAAACCTAACTCAGGTATGAGGAGTGCTTTGGTCTGTACCACCTGGAGCTCTCTGTAGGCTACTCTGCAATCCTTCTTCAGCAGTATGCCCTCATTTCTGGTAGAAAAACAAAACAACCAGTGGCATTTGGAAGATGTTTTCCTTGTCATGGCAACACAACAGCCTTTGTGGATGGCAAGAGACTGCCGGGCTTGAACAGGAAACACTTTTTTGCAATACTAGCAGATGCAGATTTAAAGGACCCAAAGAGCAATCCAAAAGGCAGGAATCAGGAGCACTGATACGCTCCAGGGTCTTGAGGAAGGAGAATATTTGGGATGGTTAGGACATGCGGTGGCTGAAGATCTGTGTAAGCTGCCGGCCACACTGGCCAGGATGAGGGGAGTGATCTTGTCCCTGTACTGAGCACTGGTGAGGCTGCATCTCAAATCCTGTGTTTGGTTTTGGACCGTACAGTAACAACACTGAGGTACTGGAATGTGTCCAGAGAAGGATAGCAGAACTGGTGAAGGATCTGAAGCAGAAGTGTGATGAGAAGAAGCTTAAGGGAGCTGAGGCTGTTTACCCTGGAGAAGAAGAGGCTCAAGGGGGATCTTCTCACTGTCTAAAACTACCTGGAAGGAGGTTGTAGTAGGTGGAGGTTACAAGTGGCAGGATAAGAGGAAATTGTCTCAAGTTGCACCTCAGTTTGGGAAGGGATTGGATAATGGGGAAAATATCTTGAGCAGTCGTATTATCAAGCACTGGAACCAGCTGCCCAGGAGGTGGCAAAGTCATCACCATCCCTGAATGTATTTAAAAGACATGTATATGTGCTGGTTACAGGCATAGTCTAGTTGTGGGCTTAGCTGTTAGGGTTATGCTTGGACTCAATGATCTTAAGAGTCTTTTCCAACTTAAATGATCCTATGATTCGAAGCTACCTTAACAAGTCTGTATTCTGTACCTCGTTGCTGCTGAGTCATTTGGTGCCTTTGAGCAAGTCAACACTCTGTGAAGAAAGCGTCTTTTTGCCTTTTGAAAGCAGAACAATGTTT
>VXBX01003009.1:167375-189854 GCA_013400415.1 Scytalopus superciliaris
TGGTAAATTGAACACTGTGAGAGATAATTCCTGAATATGCTAAATCCACACACTGATCAACTTACTAGGGAACACTGACCATGCCTGACATTCAGGATAGAATGCCATGAAGTTGTACCATTCTTTCATTTGCCCTCTGTACTCTTCCATTACTGTCTGCTGGTGATATGCTCAGAAGGAAACCTGAGCCACCTTGAACAGTAATGAAGTGCCATTGTGTTGTAACAGCATGTTGAACTTACATGTTTCACTGTTATTTTTGGCAGCCATGTGATAAAAATCAAAACCTCTGTGTGTGCATGCATGTACATTAAATTCAAGTCACGTGAGCAACAGGCATAATTCTGTTGAATGTAGTATCAAGGTCTGTGTTTTCTAAAAGTCTTTTCCCCATCTGATGCTCATTTGGGCAAAGAGAAATCAGCTTGTCTTTCTGGAAGATGCAGCAGCAATTTGCAGTAGTACATCTGCCTCCTCTGCTGCCCCCCATCCTTTAGCATTTTCCCAGTGCCGCTGCACTCCTATATAGAAACTAACCACAGTACTAGGAGCAATTCTTACTCCTTGCCTCCTGCCTCTTCCACCCCAGCACCCAGAGCAGCCTACCACGGATCATCTGGCTTCAACACAGAACTTGAATGGTGCAGAAGAAACTAAAGCAGTGCTCCGCACGTAAGGGCAATGCCATTCCTAATGAAAATGTAAGGTGTTTGCAAACACATCTGCACCAATGCTGAGAAGCCCAAACTGCTGAGAAGCTTTCATCCAAGCAGTGTACCACCTAAAGACAAGAGTGTCTTCTACAATTACTCCACCCCATGGTCTCACGTGATGTCCTTCACATGATGGAGAGGTCAGGAAAGAATAGCGGTATGGGCATCAGCTGCCCTATCTAAGGCAAGTGAGCGTAGCAGGGTACTACACACTACCCCAACTTAACTCCAAGCAAACCTAACTCAGGTATGAGGAGTGCTTTGGTCTGTACCACCTGGAGCTCTCTGTAGGCTACTCTGCAATCCTTCTTCAGCAGTATGCCCTCATTTCTGGTAGAAAAACAAAACAACCAGTGGCATTTGGAAGATGTTTTCCTTGTCATGGCAACACAACAGCCTTTGTGGATGGCAAGAGACTGCCGGGCTTGAACAGGAAACACTTTTTTGCAATACTAGCAGATGCAGATTTAAAGGACCCAAAGAGCAATCCAAAAGGCAGGAATCAGGAGCACTGATACGCTCCAGGGTCTTGAGGAAGGAGAATATTTGGGATGGTTAGGACATGCGGTGGCTGAAGATCTGTGTAAGCTGCCGGCCACACTGGCCAGGATGAGGGGAGTGATCTTGTCCCTGTACTGAGCACTGGTGAGGCTGCATCTCAAATCCTGTGTTTGGTTTTGGACCGTACAGTAACAACACTGAGGTACTGGAATGTGTCCAGAGAAGGATAGCAGAACTGGTGAAGGATCTGAAGCAGAAGTGTGATGAGAAGAAGCTTAAGGGAGCTGAGGCTGTTTACCCTGGAGAAGAAGAGGCTCAAGGGGGATCTTCTCACTGTCTAAAACTACCTGGAAGGAGGTTGTAGTAGGTGGAGGTTACAAGTGGCAGGATAAGAGGAAATTGTCTCAAGTTGCACCTCAGTTTGGGAAGGGATTGGATAATGGGGAAAATATCTTGAGCAGTCGTATTATCAAGCACTGGAACCAGCTGCCCAGGAGGTGGCAAAGTCATCACCATCCCTGAATGTATTTAAAAGACATGTATATGTGCTGGTTACAGGCATAGTCTAGTTGTGGGCTTAGCTGTTAGGGTTATGCTTGGACTCAATGATCTTAAGAGTCTTTTCCAACTTAAATGATCCTATGATTCGAAGCTACCTTAACAAGTCTGTATTCTGTACCTCGTTGCTGCTGAGTCATTTGGTGCCTTTGAGCAAGTCAACACTCTGTGAAGAAAGCGTCTTTTTGCCTTTTGAAAGCAGAACAATGTTTACTTAGCAGAGTAAACCTCAGAAACACCAAAAGACTGCCCTGTGCTTTGAAGTTCACAGATACCATTTTACCATAGAGTCACTGCCTTTTCCTCTGTTGTTTTCCATAGGAAAATGAAATTACTCTGAACACTGAAATGAAACCTGGTTACTCATGGAGGTTTAAATCTTTGTCCCTTCAGATTTCTTTCCCCAGTTACCTCTGCCCAAACCTGTCTCATCAGCTCCCACTGTATGCACAAAACAGTGTGTACTGTATTAAAGACCACTGCATGGACTGCTTATCTGACACCTGCCTTGCCCTCTGCAGAGGCACTGCCTCTACTTCTCTTCTTATAGACAGAAAGCAGTTTCAACAAATCTAGTCAAAATATAATTATCTGCAAACACTCTTCAAATCCAGTTAAAGGCTGAACAAGCTCAGAAGATGCTTGTGAGGGCAACTAGCAGACAGACAGACTGATCATAAAGAAAGATTGCATTGCAGAACTTCATTTGGAGTCAAAGCCTACACAAAGTTGAGTACACAAACTTATCCACAAATCAATATAAGGCTAAGCTACACTATTTTAACTAACAAAAATATTACTGAATCACAGACACATACAGGAATAACGGTCACCCTTCTAAATTTCAGTAGATATAACACAGTCTCCCTCACAAACATCCATGTCTATACACCTAAATGCAGTTTCCACAACTGAGCTCCATTCTGCAGCTGGTTTGTGATGTACATGCTTTACATTTTGGTATTATGCACACTTTATAATGTGTGACCTTTTTTGTTTAATGTAAGTTGCTCGTTTCATTTGTGGTTGCCATCAAAGTATTTAACCTCATTTAAAACTCTAATTTTACATAGACTTCAAGAGTTACCTCAATAATATTGAAGCCTATGCCTTTCTGATGACCTGCATCCAGCCATTTTAAATCAACAAACATGTATTTTCCCTGACCCTTTTGAGCTTTTGTTCAAAAGTTTGAAGGCTGCTTACTGACAAGTGATTTGTTTCCATTAGAACATGCCTCATTCCAGCCATCCGTGACCATTTTGTACTTAGGGCTTTATAACCAGCACGTCTCAACATTCCTAAAATCCCAGAGAGGATCTGAAAATAGAATAAGAAATGAGCATTTAAATTAAAAGCAACAGCACTTGCACGAAGCTGCCAGGTTTTTATGGTAGATAGTGTCTTTTTGCCCACCCCCACTCTCTCTACTCCCCCTTCTTCTCAGGGTTGTAAGCTGTATTTTCCATAATATTTTGCAATGCCACCTAGGGTTACATTCACTCTATTTATAGGGGTCTGTTTCAAAGTGAAACAGGTGTCAGATTGAATGAGGCTGTTGTCAGCATACATGTCCTCTTGGGGAGGGGATGGGAGATTTACTAATTTCTGTACTTGGGAGATTTACAGTTCGATTGCTAATCTCTCTGCATGGCTCAGGGGGAGGAGAGGGAAAAGCATAAGAACAGTGGAAAGAAAGGTTTCTGCTGGAGCTATGCAGTGCTGCCTCTTCTCCACATCCATGCAACCAGACCTTTTCTTTTTTCATATGCTGAAACTGATCTGAGTGTTTGCAAAGACAGGCCAGAGAGCCTGGTCTAAAGAATGAACCCTTTGAACAGATGTGAAATGGGCAGAGCTCAGCTGAGCTGGGGGGAACTGAAGACCCCCATCCCACCCATATCCCAGCTGCCCCTTTCTGTTGATTGAACCAGAGACCAGTTCCAAGGAACAAAGATCAGCATAGTGCCTCCATGCCTCTCCATCTCATGACACCTTTGCCATTATTATATCCCATTTAGCAAAGCACTAATATCACAATGAGGAACCCTGGGAGGATGCAAGCTACAGACCACTGTGCTAATAGTGTGCAGCAGTAAACAACAACAAAACGAGGCCCTGATACAATCAGATCAAAAAGGCAATGAGTATGTGAACAGGCGAAGGGTGTGGGGGTAGCATGGGAACATGAGGTAACACCTAAAAAGAATTTAGAGAAAAGAAGTCACACCTCATTTCTCACCTTCACTTTGACTTGCAGGTTAACCATGCTTATTGCCTAGGCAGTGATTCATAAGATTTAAATAGCAGCCGCTATGACAGTTGACATAGTTCATGAATTGTTGCAACTGTTAATCACTAACTGTATCAAAACGAACACTCCAGTACATGCCAGACATGCTACAGTGGCAAGGAAAAGATTTGCTACTTGTTCAGAAATATATCCATACTTCAGAAGTCAACTTGACAGAGGGAGGACAAATGTGATAAAAGTCAGACAGATGACAAGACAAAGGAGAACAGAACAGCAAAAATCATAACTGAAGCTGCATTTTCTTGCTGAGAACACTTTAATGCAGAAATTAGTGCCTTCTTGGCACAGTATAGAAAACAGGTCTTTGGGAAATTCTGGAATATGAAGCTCACAAATGGCATCAATGGATAGTGAGAAGCTGGGAGATGCAAAGCAACAATGCCAGAGGCATGGTGTGCATCATGAAGACTGGAAGCAGAACTGTCAGGGTGAAGACAGAGCTATAGGGAAAGATGATTAGAGAGACAATTTGATGAGTTAGGTGACACTGGTGACAACGATTTAGAGGTGTTTTTGACTCATCTGGCATCCCAGCATACCATGTTGGCTACATGGCATGTATTTTATTAAGTATTCACAGGTATCCATCAGGGATTGAAACCTAACAACTTCTGCAACACCTGAAAATGGGAAATATTTCAAGAGATAAAATTGTAATTAAAGAAAAATCTAGATGAGAGAAATATTTAATGTGGCTAGGCCACTACAGTGATTTCCGGTGGAAGAATGTAACCTGTAGTCCTTGGAAAGATGTAAGTCATATAAAACTGTCATATTTATCCTACAAACAAGGCAGTACTGCAAATTGATTTACATGTGCAAAAATCCCAGTTCACCGTGTGTTTGTGGATTTACCGTCTTTCATGTTAACTTGCTGTACAAATAACAACTTACATATTAAATTTAGTATTTGTACTCAAGTTATCACTACTGTGTAAGTCATCATAGCATTTGTGGTTTCTTTTGTGCACTTATTTATGAACACTTGGGGTTTAAATATAATGCAAATCACAAAAATATGAACAAATAATCACAAAAATATGAAAACCCCAATACACAGAAATGCAGCAGGACTCTTGTAGAAATATTTAATTTTGTTTACTAAACAAGGAAACAAACTCCTAAAATAACAATGAAAAAAAATCACATAACTTCATGCAAAACGGGATTGGGAGAAAACACACAAGTATTTAAGTACAAAAGGTTACATTTTCAGAAGTGCTCACCAGCATCCATTCCTGAAAATGAACACCAGACCCACTGGATGCTAAGTGCTGTCAAAAATCTAACCACTTCACTGAAGAGCCTTACTGGGAATTGAACTGCCTTTGTAATCTGATCCATTTGGCAGATGTTTCATACTGAATTCTTTGGAAAGAACTAGATCTTATCACTGCCATTCCTGAATTAATAAAACACAGTTGAAAGAGCACTTTGTGTAATATAAATAATTTTGGTAACAAATTTGAGCACTGCAAAAACAAACAAGCAAACAAAACTGCTGAAGAATAGAAGCTTTTTTTAGTGGGCTGTCCTTACACTTGATAGGAGAGTTCAAAACAGGCAGCTTCACTGGATTTTGCACTTCCCTGACCTCCAGGGCTTCTGTTTTCCCTTGCACACAAGAGCACAGGGAGAGTGCTGGAGACTATTAGAACAGCCATGACTCTGTTGACTGCTGCTCTGTCTTCCAAAGGATGGTGCCACTGCCTCTTCTGTTCTGTCATCCCTGAAGCAGCTGTGCCCAGCTGCCACTCATTGTAGGATTCAGGGGTGAACAATATATATATGCATACATGTATCTATACATATGCAAAAACAGAAGCTCAGAGATTGCAGACAGGTTATCTGGAGGGAATTACAAAGCAATTGCTTCCAGTAGGTAAGCCTGTATTAGACCCCTCTCTGAAAAGCACTTGGGTCTTGAATTCAGCTATAACATTGCAAATATTTTCCAAGCAAGGTCTGCTACCAGTCCCCTGCATCACCCCAACAGTGTCTGATCTCATGACCCTAAGCAACAGGATAGAGAGATGACAATAACTGAAGTTTTCCTTGCCATTATCCCTAATATTGTTGGCAACTGATCATCCACTTCGAAATGATAACTATCTCCAGTTTGTTTTGCTCTGCTGTCCTGCAGACTCAGTTCACTTTGCTTTTTTTCTCAGATCACAGTTCTTACAATTATTTCTGCAAAACATCCTTCCCTGTCCTCAGCATCACACAAATCTGCATTATATTTTCATTGTGTGACAGGCTTTGATTTTTGAGGGTCACAAAAACTGCACTTGCAAATTCCTTGATGGCTACAGCAGAAGCCTGTATACCACTCCTTGTGCTGTAAAAGTAACAAAAGAATAAAAGCATCACTGTGCAGCAGGAACTTCATGTTCACCTTTTAAGGGATTTGCCACCCTTATGGAGTTAATTTACATTAACATAAATATTCCATTAGTAGAAATGTTTATAACATACTTCTCTCTCAAGAGACATTCTGCAACATGATTCTTCAACCACTTATGTTTAACTAATGTGTATCATATTTGAATAATATAAAAAGACAACTGAGTTAAGTGATTGAATGCCTGGAGAAAACTAGTGCTAATTTCCACTAAGAGCAAAGCACATTCCCTTAATTTTGCAGCTTAATTACTGCAGTATTTGGCTCACAAGTAGAAAAATATTCAAGGAAAAGTCTCCAATAATAGGTTGCTGAAGCTCATTTTTCCCCTTCCACATTTCTCTAAAAAGGGTTTTTCATAAGCATTATTTCAAACCTGTTCCTGTGACACAGACCAAGGCTAATAGGGTTGAATACCTGCTCCCCAATATGTAGTTAATGTAATCTGATACTTTTGCAGGAGCTTGGCCTGAGGTGGCTTCTATATCCCAGGCTATGTTAGTGCCAAAAGTCCACCCAAAGAATATGTAAAACAATGCTCCTAAATTCTGATAGGAAATTCTCCATGGTTCTTTGGAATTTTTCAGCAGCAGCTTTATGAATAAACTTTATATATGAGCTGATATCCATGCTATTCTGCTACTGAGCTGACTTGTTGGCCATTTGCTTTTACTAATAGTAGCAGTGACTTGCCCAAGGTAGTTGATTAAGATGAAGGACATATTGTGTTTCATATAAATTTCACCTCACTGATATCCATAATAGACTGAGTCAGTTTTCCTGCCATATAAAAGGCAATCTTAAAAAAAAATCCATTAAAATGAACAAGAGGCAAAGGCAAGTCAGTAAGTAAAGATAATATTAAAAAAGCTTTCTTTATAATATAAAGAAAGTCTTCTAGTTTATGCATAGAAAATGTGTTACTGACAAAGTTCAGACAAGCTCAGAACAAACTCACGGACATGAGCAGGATCATTACTTTGACTTTGGTGGGAAGAGGGCAATTTACCTGGAGGACAGCAGTGTACTGATGTCCTGCATTATTGCTCAGTGAAGTAGTGACCCAGACGTCTACTCCAGGCAGCTGGAACCTTATCACTTTAAGAGTCACTTAAAGTATAATTATTCCTAATTTATCATAGCTATAGAAATTTAACTTGTTTTGTGCTGAACTTCTGTGAAATTCCTAAAACTCAGTGAGCTGAAAATTCAGTTTGAGAGAGTGGTGTTCAAACAGTCAGATGAACATGTAAAACTAAAAGGTTCATTTGAGCCTTGTAAAGCTTTTGTTCTTTCTTTTAATGTCCTGCCTGTTAATTCTTTCTGTGAGTAATAAAGTCTTTAATTCTTCACTAAATTATGTGAAAAAAATCTGCAAAATGGCATTAGCAGGAAGAGAGTGTTTCATTTCAACTCAAGCTTCAGTGACTTTAAAGAACAGAGGATATATTTCCCGGACTAAACCACATGATCTCTTCTGTGCTCAGTCCACCCCAATTCTCTAGACTTTGTCTCTAGAGTGCACACAACTATCCCGTTACAGGGCCATCCTTTCATCCAAGTGGACATTCACCTTCTAGCAAGACTTTTAAAATTCCTGATACATCTGGTGTACGTGGTACATTGAGATGGCTGCCTTATATCATTGACTTCTATGGTCAAGGTATATTGAGAACTGGCTGAATGGCAGGTCTCAGTAATCAGGTAATCAGTGGCATAGAGTGCAGCTGGAGGCTTGTCACTAGTGGTGTCTCCCCAGGTTCTATACTGGGCCCAGTACTGTTTAACTTACTCATCAATGACTTGGATGAAGGGGCAGATGCCTCCTCAGCAAGGGCGCTGACGACACAAAGCTGGGAGGAGTGGTCAATACCCCAGAGGGTTCTGCAGCCCTTCAGAAGGACCTCAAAAGGCTGGAGGGATCAGCAGAGCAGAAACAACTGAAGGCATAGGCAACTTAGTTATTTGCCTGCTTATACAAGGGGTCATTTGAAACGATCAAGCAGTGGTGAGAATAATGACTATGCCCATGGAGATACTGCCCAAAACTGAGTGCAAATGGAAAACACCTCTTTAAGGGGATTAAATATGAAGTTATAGCTCTCAGTTGTAGCTTGTGTGTATGGGAGTAGGATTTTTTTCTTATTTGTACAGGGTTCCACAAGTTCAGATATAATTCTTATCTCCACATGTCAAGCCAATTGTTATCTGCTGGGTGAAGGAGGTGCCTTATTCTCAGCAGCTGTTGTAGGAAACAGTTCCATCTATGTGACTCCCACCCAGGACTTTTGTCTTTGGGCACATTAATTGCATTAGAGCCCAAACCAGTTGAGCAGCTTTTCTGAACATCAATCCAACAAGATATCTAAGTATATACCTGGTTTTACACATGTAAGCATAGTAATGAAAACTTCTCACATTTTTAAAGCTAGAAAGGTACCTTTCCTTATGTGAATCCAATTTCGTAATGATGATGGATTGAGACTAGACCTGGGAAGAAAGACTTGAGTGTGTTTGTGGTTGAAAAGCTCAATATGAAATTGCAATGTGCACTTGCAGCTCAGAAAACCCACCACAGCCTGGGCTGCAGCAAGAGGTCAGCAGGTTGAGGGAGGTGATTCTCACCCTCTTCTCTACTATTGTGAGACCCCCACCTTGGAGTACTGTGTCCAGCTACAGAGTTCCCAGCAAAAGGAAGTCATGGATCTGTTGAGTGGATCCAGAGGAGAGTCACTAAGTTGTTCAGAGGTCTGGAGCACCTCTCCTAGCCTGGAGAAGAGAAGGCTCCAGGGAGACCTTACAGCAGCTTTCAAGTACCTAAAGAGGCCTACAAGAAGGCTGGAGAGGAACTTCTCACAAGGGCATGTAGTGACAGGTCAAGGGGGAATAGCCTTAAGCTGAAGGAGGGTAGGTTTAGATTAGATATTAGAAGAAATTCTTTACTGTGAGGGTGGTGAAGCACTGGAACCGGTTTCCCGGAGAACTGTGCATTCCCCATCCGTAGAAATGTACAAGACCAGGCTGGATGGGCCGCTGAACAACCTGGTCCTTGTGGAAGGTATCCCTGCCTATGGCAGTGCCCATGTTTCATGGCACTTCTGTGGACCCCAGATACTGCTAATCTGCTAGTGGATGCATCTGGTAGTAGATGAATACTGCCTTATTTTGCAACTGCAAACATCTTCTCTGCATCAGACAGAGAACATGGTTTCTCTAGTGATTATTGGAGTCATGAAAATGTTGCCACACAAGGAACAATACTACTTGCATAAAATGTAGGATATCACTGAAATAAAATAAAAATTGTGATGTGTATTAAAGGAAGTCAAAACTGGGCTACAGAAAGGAAGAAGTCCTGAATATGATTTGGTAAAATACACGGCAGTAAAGCAGAATGGAGGGATTTCCAAGTGTGCATGGAAGGAATCAGTATGAAACTGCTGTGGTGAATTTTCCGTGCTTGGAGATTTCTAGCATCCTACACATCAAATCAGAAAACAGGATGATACAACAGAGAGGTAGGGAGAAATGAAGTAGCAAGCCTCAGAAGAGCCATGGGGCAAGAAAACCTGTGCACACATCTCTGCACCATGAACCACACTCCTCCTTTCTGGGAAAACTAATACTTACAGCACCATCCACCAGATCTCAAAGAAAACACATCTTAAACACATAAGTATAACATAAAATAGTAATTCTAGGACTTAAAGTGTACTGACACCTAGTATCTGTAACTGCATTCAAAACAATAAACTCCAAGCAGCCAGACATTCACAGTACACTTGATCACAAAGAACAGAGAAAAACAATGAAGACTTCCAGAGGACTTCTTTGTAAAGGGCCTGATGAAGGATGTTTGTCACCTGTCTGATAGCTATGTGAAGGATTTAAGCACCAAATTTCTTTCAATAATGCCCTGCTCTAAAAAATCCACTCTTCCCTAGATGATACAAAGAAATGTGATAAAGCAGAAGCTGCAAAATGCTGAGGACTACACGCATTTGAAACTCCTATATAAAAATATGCATATGTATATAACCAGCATTATCGTGTGGAGTTACTCTCAACTCTGCCCACAAAAGCAAAGGATGAGCTACCTGGCCTCCTTACACTTTCATGTACTAGCATAAACTTTGCCACTGGAGAACCACAGCCTTAAGAAGAGTCACCAAAGTGCCCTCCTGGAGAACAGTATCTATGAGGAGATACCACTGAGAAGCAGCTATATTCATAATATTTCTTTTTTTTTTTGTTTTACAGGAAAAATATATTCTTAGTAGTCACAGTAGTACTTTTTTGAAGACAGGTTATATAAAGCAATACAACACACACACACACACACACACACAGAGGCATGCAAAAATAAAATGTGAATGACTCATTGCACTTATGCAAACTAAGTTGCGTAAGCCTGTTTTTCTCAGCTCTTAAAAAACCCAAAACAGCACACACACAACCCTAAAAAATAAGCTGAAATTCTCAGTTATGAAAGTTAAAATTGTTGAATAAAAGCAGAACTCCCTCAGCTTCTCAGGGTCCTTCACACCCACATCTGGTGTAGTGTTTACCAATAAAAACAGAAAGTTGAAACTTAGTAGACCCTAACATTTATCACAGTATTTAAGACTCAAAACAGAAAACATCAGAGAAGTGGCATTCACTTCAGGCAAAGTAACCCTGAATAGGGAGAGATCAACAGCTACATTTTGAAGGGGATCCAGTTAATCCTCACTCTAACACCACCCTTAGGTAGTTAGCAAGGACAGGCTTGAAAGAAAATAATCAACTGTATTTCTTCAATTCAATAGGTAAGTAATTATAATAATGCAACCTGAAAATAATGTAATATTTTTTAAAAAACTTGCAGAATTTCCTCTAGATCGTTACATTCTACTCATATTAATTGTTGGCTGACAACATCTCAGCAGTTGGTTTCTTTAGACATGCACAAAATCCATCTTTCTTGCTAAAGAGCAGGGGTATTCTTGTATCTGACAGAACCAGCAGTAGACAGCAGGGATGCTGGAGGTGAGAAAAGAGCATGTTGGCTATGAGCACATGTGTCAACTGTTCAGGGGTTCAATAACCATTATCTGTCCCAAGCACAAGGCATAAGCACAAGTCCATAAGCAATAACTGTTTGACTTCAGATTTAGAAAAAGTTTGGCACACCAACTTGAGAACTGCCAAATCGTATCTTTGAAATGGACACAAAATTTAGATAAATTAAGCCCTGAATTAAGGAAGATGTAGCATGAAGTGAACCTTCTAATGTATTCTCAGAAGTGTGATCTACAATAATTTAAGAGAGTGTTTACAAATAATCCTTTTAATTGCAGTAGTAGCATTACTTTGGTAAATTATTCAAATCTACTTCTGATGAGATGATATCAGGCCAGAAAATTACATGAGTCAGCTATGTTACTCTCACAAGATCCTGTTCTTTCTCTCCTACAGAGCACACAGACACATAGCACACAGGCAGGGCATGTGACTGATAAGCCATTGAACCCTATGAGCATCTGAAAGTCATAGAATCACAGAATATTTTGCGTTGGAAGGGCCCTTGTAAATCTTCTAGTTCCAAGACCCCTCCCATGGGAAGGGACACCTTTCACTAGACCAGGCTGCTTAGAGCCCCATACAACCTGGCCTTGAACACTGCCAAGGGTAGGGCATCCATAAATTCTCTGAGAGGCCTGTTCCAGTGCCTCACCATCCTCACAGGAAAGGATTTCTTCTTAGCATCTAATCTAAACCTACTCTCTTTCAGTTTGAAGTCATTCTTCCTTGTCCTATCACACAGTTTCCAAGGAAGAGTACCTCTTTGCTTTTCCTGTAGGCCTTCTTCCGATACTGGAAGGTTGCCATGAGGTCTTTATGCAACCTTCTCTTCTCCAGACTGAACAGCCCCAACTGCCTCAGCCTGTCTATATAGGAGAGGCATTCCAGTCCTCTTACCAATTTTGTGGCCCTCCTCTGGACTTGCTCCAACAGTTCCATGTCCTTCTTATGTTGGGGACAACAGAACTGTTCACAGTGCTCCAGCTGGGTCTCACAAAAGCAGAGCAGAGGGGGAGAATCACCTCCCTCGACCTGCTGGTCATGCTCTTTTGATGCAGCCCAGGATTTCATTGGCTTTCCTGGCTGTCAGTGCACTGCCAGCTCATGCTGGCAATCATCAACCATCACCCCCAAGTCCTTCTCTGCAGGGCTGCTCTCATTCACTTCTCTGCCCAATGTGTTAGGAGCACCTGGGATTGCCCTGACCCAGGTGTAGGACCTAGAACTTCTCTTTGTTGAACATCATGGGGTTTGCACAGGCCCACCTCTCAAGTGTGTCCAGGTCCCTCTGTGTGGCACCCCCTCTCTCCAGAGTGTTGACTGCACCACACAGCTTGGTGTCACTGGCAAACTTGTTGACGGTGCATTCAATGTCAAGTCCTAGGGACTACTCACAGGCTGGAGCATTGCTCGGCAAGAGGGAAGGTGGCAGACCTGAGTGTCCCACTGCTCATGCCTATGTCTCCGACACTGAGCACAGCTGTAATGCCAGGGCAGGCAGGAGGACCCTGGACATGGTGGAGTGGAGCAGAATGGAAGAGAATGCTGCACTGGTAAAAGGCAGCAAAGAAGGAAACAGAAGATGGAGGATGCAGGATGGCTTAGAAGGAACCTGAGGCAGAGCAACCAGAAGTTTGAAAGCTGAGGCTGCTTTACTGAGAACACCAACTAGGCATCAGAAGAGTAGATAATGGTATGTAAGAAGAAAATCCTTAGCATACTTTGAGTTAGAAGCTGCAACTCTATCTCAGGATTCCAGTACCTCCACTCCAGCTTTGTGACTGCAAAAGAAGCCCATGATGGCATACTAGTTTCACAACTGAAAGAGCTGCCTGTTTTGTTTTACTCAATGCAAGGGAGTTCTGGTCCTGTGCCCACTGTTACTTATTCAATATGACAGACATATAGGAAACAGAACAGAGTATATTTAGAGGAAATAAAAGCCTAGACTTTAAGGCCATAAGACACAGCTCAATGGTTCTTTTAAGATATCTTTAGAAAAATACCATTTTCTGTGCTGTGATAAATTAACAGTTTCTATTTGAAGAAAATACTGATTTTTTTGAACTACAGAGTTGGTGCAACAGATGATAAAAAACCAATTCTTTCTCTCTGTCACAAGAACAAACAAAGTGGCCCTGACTTTCAGAGAGCTCATGGATGACCAGATTTCAGTTTGAAACTGTTGCCAGTACATCAGCTTTGAAGTACAGGTTGCAAGCATACTGATAACCCAACAATCTACCTGCACTAGTGCCTAAGCCACAGAGACAGACAGCATTCAGGAACCAGTTCTGTCTGCTTTGGAAGACAGCTCAAGGCAGAATCAACAGTTTCACTGCCTTCAAGTTAATCTCACTTAATGTTAATGATGCCAAGAACAGCCACATTCATGGACTCCGCTTTAACCAAGTTGCTTCTGGTGTTAGGGTGAAATGCCATTTGAAACTGAAAACTAGCCTATGCTTGGTTTCAGAGAAGGCTTCCAAGTATCACAGAGTCAGCTGCTGCATGGCTCTACCCTCCACTTCAAACCACTTTGGGTCAGTGCAGGGTCAGGCTGAGCTGGTGGAAAGTACACCAGTGCCAGTCAGCTGCAACTCCATATGTGTTGCTAAAGACCTATCAGTAAGACACCAAAGAACCAAATTTCAGTAACAAAACTACTGCAAAATATTCCATTCTTGGGAGACCAGATGAGGACAGTTTGTACTGCTGACTGCTTTAACATGCTTTAAACAAATTGCTGCAGGTACCAGAAACATCTAGCACTGCAATACAGAGCTTTGCATAGGTCATTTGTGCTGCACTATGCCACTTAAACCAGGTCCAGAAATTATATAACCTTGTCAACTAAAACAAACACAAAAAAAAATCTGTGCATTAATGGAACTTAAGTGCATAATCATTGATAAATTCAGCTTGACTGGTATGACCAATACTATGGTTGAGAAAGACACAAGAAAAGAAATCATATGACACAAACCTAAGACCTATCCTCTAATCTTAACTCTATCCGCTCTGTCCCATCAGAGTTCATATAAATTACCATTCAGATCTGAGGATGCCTTTCTATTCCAAGGAATAAAATAAGGCTGAAGCAAGTTTTATGTGGGTAGTTAACTTAATTTCCACAGTTTTTCAAGTCACATAAAGTCAAATCATGTGTAAGTTCTGCAAAATGCAAATTTTCCCATGTTAGCCTTTTTGGAAGAGGAATCATTTTGAATGACTAATACAAGCCAGAACATTGTGCATGAACAATTAATACTATTTCAGTGTATTTGGACTTCCATTCAACTTTTGTCAGTCAATAGAGCCATAAATAAACAAACAAGCTTATTTCCTGCATTCTGTCCTTCAAACAATATGAGAGAGGACAAAGACAAAAAGCCCTGTCAGATAGGGCAAAATCTTAGAAGAATCTGTTTTCCTGAAATCTGCTAAAAATACCTACTTGGGTTTCACAACTTCATCCTGACCAATGACAAGGAGCTCTGGATTCCACTGGAGATGGAGAAGATTATATGGTGGTACTCCACAGTGCTTACACTGAGAAATTAACTTTATTTTTAGGAAGCACAGACTCTACTTTCAGAAACTACCACCACTACTACACCCAGCTTCTCTTTTAAGGGACGGGCAAGAATGTACCAATTCAAGCCAGATTAGTTATACCACTGATTCAAGCTGAAGGTAGGTATTTTTTTCCTGTGTTCTTCACCAGTTCTCTACAACTTCCTGATCTTCCTTCTGAGCAGGAGGATAAAGAGCATGAGTACTGCTTTACTCACAAGACTGTGAGCACAAAGAAGCAATGATGACTGAAATAGGAAACTAGCAATGACTCAGAAATTTTGTGTTACATATCTACAGTGGACAAAAGCATGCTTTCCCTGAAACTGACAGTCCAACTTCCAGACTGTGTATGGCTTTTTGCTGAGGCTGCAATTTATAGACTGACATTGTAGTTTCAAATATTAAATTTTGAATGCTTGGCCCAAGTCAGAAGACAGATATCCTAGTTCTGCAAAATGTCAGTCTAAGTGAAGTCCAATAGCTGGAACTTTGTACCTCACACTCACAAGGTTTCTGAACAAGAACTTGATGCTGACCCTATGAAACACTCTGCTGTTCCAATCCACCCAAACTAGGTAAATCAGTTTCTGACTAAAAAGCATCACTGCTGGGCACTCTTCTTGAGCTGACAAGCCCAAAAGGATAACGATGGGAAAGAAACTGTTCTTTCAGCCCCAGAGGAGGGGCTGTGTCACACTGGCAGAGCTGCTCTGCAAAGCTGGAATGACTTCGGCGCTGCCAGCCTTGGTATTGACGGAAGATGCTAGGCTCAGCAATTACACTAGACAAGTCACACATGATGCCCAAATTCACTTCCTGGTCCTAATGAGATAGTTGAAAAGTCAGATATAGAGGCTGCCTTCTTTTCATAAAAAAACATTTAAAATATGCTTCATGCATGATGGTGTGATGAGCATATGTGACTATATGGAGACATGTTAAATATATATAAATGTATATACATATATATAAATGTAGTATGTTTATGTGTTTTTCATATGTCTTTCTGTAATCAGGACTTGAGTTATGCACATAGTTACTGCTCACCTGAAGAGTGCTTGTGCCCGTTCTTCTAAATTTACATTGAAACTATTAGTGCTAAATTTAAAGTAAATTTAATTTTTAAGTCCAATACAGCATTTTTACTGTTTAAACAGATCTTTTATTTAACAGTGAAGAGACAGAAATGAGACTTAAGTGCTCTTCACAGGACACTTTTCTTCAGAGTATTGCTAGCAGCTCAATCAATGTCATGCTACCCAGAGCTGCTTGTGGAGTTGGTGAATTGGTGTGGAGAGGTTGTAACTGGAGGAATAATGACAGTGGAGAACCCATCTACAGTTTAATAAAAATTTTTCATGAAACAGTGCTTAGCATACAGCATAAGCACAGACAGGTCTATTTTTTGCTGTGCTACCCTAAGCCAGTAATAGAAATCTAGTAGCATACAGCCACAAACTGGCACATGGACAGTTTGACCCATTTCATAATCTGTGAAGTAAACTTTAGCTGTGAGTTTACCAAAATTACAATATAAAATGACTTGGAGAAAAAGAGAAGAGCAACAGTTTGTGTAAATTCTGGCTTTACAGTTATTAAATAGACATAGGCATATATGCATTACCTCTGTAGATACCTCGTATATTACATGACATTTTTTAATATACACACCTATTTTATTCTCTCTTTTTTTCAGGATGAAAACTCTGACAATATAAAAGGTTGGTAGAAAAAGGTGTCATCTATTTTACTATTGAAATAATTGGCAAGTGTAGCCCTACAAGTCAAAGCCCTATTTCAAAGAACACTGCACGACAAGCCTACTCTAAGGAATGGTAACCAAGGGGGCATCTGCTGGTATGTCATATGTGCTGTACTAGCAAGACGCCTCTCAGCTGCTGCATCTCTAACTCCCTTCAGTCATTCACAAACTAAGTCCAGCTGATTGCCCACTGCCATTGCAATTGAAAACGAGTTCTTTACAAGGATTTTTCTATTAGTAGCTATGAGTAACCAACCCTGGAGCTCTGTCTTCTCTTCTACCTGCAAAGGTATGCTTGTTTTTAGGGTAAGAGAAGAAAGAAATATGTGGCACATCATGAAAAATAAACAGGTTAGGCACCTGTAACCAAAAGTAACAATTTTATTCCACCACTGCCAAGTGAATATATGTCCTGCATGGTAAGACAGATGGAAGCCACGTGTCTTCTGACTGGTTGGTTAGTCTCATATTACCTTAAAGGTAGCTGAGATACGTGGGCACCTGGAAGGGGCTGAAGGAAGAAGGGACTGTGGGGACTCATAAGGTAGCAATGCTTGCAGAACATAGATCATAGACATGGGAAATATTTGGATGTTGTTAGCTGCCACACAGTTTAAGTCTGTCAAAATCACACAGAACTTACTTCTGTAATAACATCTTCTGATGTATTTTACAAGATGCCTGTGTTACATAGAAACAGGTAAACAAGCACAAACTATTTTCCATCAATGCCCTCCAAAAGCAGTACTTACTGCTTTTGTTTGAATTAGAAAGCCTCACGATGACATAGAGCAATTGAGTCCTGTCATCCCTCTGGGATGAAGTATTAGCCTTCTTTGCATATGCAACACAACAGCAAGCTCAGAAGCATCTTGTGTATCCTGATTGCTAGTGTCAGCTGTTAAGCTCTAGGCCAAATCTACATACCATAAAGACCCCCTTCGCAACAGACAGTTCAACTGGAGGAGAAACATGGCAGCAGAGCACACATTTGCTCCCAAGTTGCCTTATAACACCTAGCCAAGAAGGAACTTCCTGAGCCACTAGGGGAATTCCTCCAACTAACACCAAAGCTTCCATTCCACCAAACCAACTCCCCTGTTCCAGCTGAGCAGGCTGAACAGTGGAATCATTAAAAAGAGATTATGGACAGCCTCTCCTTGTCTGTCACCGAAAGCCTGCTTTGCCATCTGAAAACACTCCCTTCTGCTGGTGCTCCATGCTAGGGGTAGAAGGTCCCAAGTAGGACAGAGGATAGAGGATTCCAAGGACAGAAGTATAGAAGGTCCCAAGTACCACGTGTACTTTGTTGGGGTTTTTTTTGTTTGTTTTGTTTTGGTTTTAGTTTAACAGTATTAATCTGGAATTCTGGAGAGATGAATAAAAGGCTCTAAAAGGCACTTTGAAAAATTATGTTTCACACCACATGCATGTTTTAACTTAAGAATCTTGAGGGTCCATTGAATACTATGCTACACCTCCCACTTTCACACCAGACATCATTGTCAAAATGCTCAGCTCTTGTCTGTCCGTGAAGCCACCTGAACTCTTGCAGGATTGTACTGGATGTTACACTCCAAAATAAGATCAATTTTTTTCAGTCTAGTCTCATTCAGGCCCAAGCCACAGTCTTAAAACATAGAAACAAGGCATTCCTCCTGAAGGGGCTGAGTCTAATACATGTATGTCAGCACATATCTACTCCACTCACTGGGTCAGACTGATGTCAAAGAATAATAGACACCATTTACAGGTTTTACCGTGAGACAATCAGAGCTGTAGGACGCCTTCCACAGAAAAGCATCTTGGGTGCCTCAGCCTAGAGGGCTGAATCTGCTGAAACTGCACTACTGACCACTAAATTACAGGTGTGGATGAGGGATACACATGAACACACATAGAAAAAGAAATGAGCCTCCATGGGCAGGACTGGGACACCCACCTGAGAGTGGGGAGCCCTCCATTTTGGTCAACAAATGAGGTATGGAAACAATCATATGAGCAGGAAGAAGAACACAGGCCTTTTTCTTACCAGTCATGAAAAACAAAATAAAACAAAACTTTATACACTGAAAACAAATCTCTAACATGGAAGGAAGGACATAGCCAAGTACTTGTCCTATTGCCTTGCAGCAAGGAACAAATGTGGATTTGAACAGAAGAGACAGGTAACTGAATGAATTTGTCTCAGAAGTCAGCAATCCACTTTCAGTCTAGAGAATGCCAAAGTTTAACATTAGTGTCTGGATTCCACTCAGAGACCCAAGTATCTGCTATCCAGCAAAGTCCTCTGACCAGGCCTTTGACAGCTTTTCATGCAGCTACTTCGCCTTCAAAAGAGCTGCTTTCCCCTCAGGTTAAGTGGTCCATATCACTCCAATAAGCTCACTATAGACAACTATGCTGATACTTTCTGCATAGCTTCTGACATTCTTGTCTGTTGAAACTTCTCTGACCTTGGGGCTGTATCCCACGGATCCTGCTTTAATCCACCCCTACATTTTTCCTTAATGAGGTTCATATACCTTTATACATCACGCACAAACACACATACAGACAGTGTTTTAAATAATTAGTAGCTTTCCCTTAAGGGTAAAAATGTTCTGTAATAGTATTTATTTCTGTTATGAAATAATGTAAATGATCTTGGTGTGGTAATATTTCGTAATATGTCTGTTTTATGCAATTAAGACTGTAGGATTCAGATTACTTACATGCACCTGGAGATACTGACAGATGCTGGCGACTTGGAGCTGTTGAAAAGTACTTATCCCTGTGCTTATATATACACACAGATGCGTAAACACATACACGCAAAATGACATACCCATCATCTGTCTACATCCTTTTACAAAAAAATACTAGGTACAATAAGGGATCTAAATTCTAACATAGTTTAAATTCTGCTCATTTCCTGTTCTCTTCAAATGAAGATCCCTTTGTAAACGTTAAAAAAGAAAATTTGTGCCTCTATTTTAGGGATGTAAATCTACTCTCTTCTCTTCTGCTAAAACTTGTAAACCTTGTTGACTTCAGCAAGGTCAGGGAACTCAATATCCTCAACTCTGATTTTGATTCTTTTTCCTCAGCCTTCTATTTAGCTTAAGACAAAAATGTAGAAACTTGCTAATGCTCATGTTTGCAAAGCAAATTCTACAGCCAAGAACATAATTATTTATTTGTTTAGTGACTTTTTCCCTTCTCCTCCTTTATAATTGTTGGGTTAAGATAAAGTCTATGACAGCATTCTAATGAAAAGGTTTCACACTTCATCTTCCTCTTTCTTAAATTCCAACAAAGGCAGCGGCTGACTTTGCCTAACCAAAAGTTTATCATGTGGTTGTGCCTAGAGAAGTTTACCATCAGTGGAATTAAACATCGGACTGCTGGTTAACACAGCACAGGGATCACAGTAAATCACATGCCTGCTCTGACAGCATCAGGCATTTTTTCACACTTTCCATCATCCCACAGATTCCTTCATCTCAGGATTGTGGAAGAGCAAAACTGAGTAGGAAAAAGGTAGGCTTTAAATATTCACTAAAAAGTCAGTGTGAGAAGAGAAGTAATCTGTTACTGCAGAGACAGAACAGGAAGATCAATGTTTGGGGGGTAAGAAAGATGACAAGAAGGTTCAGGATCAGTCTTAGAAGATAATACTGAGATAATCAGAACTCTAGTCAAAAAGCATCAAGCCTGTGCAAGACTAAAAGGTAGAGACAGGTTTTCTTGAAACAACATTTTACTCATTCACCACTCTAAAAAGAAACTGGACTGTCTCCATGTCATTTCCTTTTTCCCTCTAATTCACATCCATCCTGTCCAGTCCTGGGGTGCTGTGAAGGGCCAGACCCAGGACAGGCCACAATGCAATTCCACACATAAGCAAACATGTAGATGTGGCTCGCACTGATTACTGCACAAATAGAAATCTGAAACAGAGCAACAAACTGACACCAGAGCATCTACACTTATACCGTACCAGATATTCATGGAAATGGTCTGTCATCTACAGCATTTGCATGCTCTGGCACACTTTGCTGGCATTGTGCACAAACAATCTACCTGTCCTTGTAGCAAGCAACATCAGGCTCCTGTAGGAAGGATCTCATACTGACCTCTACACTCAGTGCTGGGTATCTTGATGTCCATCTGACACCTGAAGCTGCAGGTCAGGGCACAGAGCTTACAATCTTGGGCACACTACAACTGAATGTGTATCTGAGGCTCCTCTCCCACTTTCCTTACATGACAGCTTGCATGCTCTAGAGTTTGACTCCAGGGGCACTTCAGTCAATTTGGTTTCAAGCCCAGTGGATTCTGCCTCCCAGTGCTACAGCTGCCAAGATTAATAACAATATAATCATAGAGAGACAGTTTTTCAAACTGAGCATTGCAAGTGAAGTTCAGGGGCCTTAAAGGAAGATCTGCTACAGATCATAGGCTGAACTCTCTGACACTAAGTGCCATACTGCTTGTAACCATGTAACTTATGTGTGAATGAAGACCAAACTGTGGAGCCTAAGTTATCTCTAGAGGCAATGGAAAGGGGTTGATGCTGTCAGCAAGTATGATTTAGCACACTTACATCTATCCGGGCACCTCTACACACAGGAAGTGATCATTCACATCCCTTAATCAGTAAAATAAAGTATTCATTTGGGGAACTATTGATCTTGACAATCTCCAACAAATAATAAGAATTATTCATATTTCATAGGGTTTTACCCTAAGGAGCTGTACCTCAGATGCACAAATGCTGCCAGACAAAATATTTTGCACTGACATTATTAAAATGAAATCTCTACCTTAGAAACCTTGTTTTGGTTCAGCTTTGTGCATCCATCATTCTAGGATATGTTCATGTGCTAAAGAGATAGCAAATGCCACATTCTTTTACCTAAACCCTTATATTTCATCCTTATGCCAACAGTTATGCCAAAATTATCTAATACTGAAAATACTTCTGAAACTAATGCACTGACAGTCTGTTGTTACGTCAAACACCTCTAGGTGCATAGAGAATCCAAACGTCTTTTCCCCTTCCCATTCAGTAACTGTCAAACCAACACTTTTAATCCAAGAAATGGTTGTAAGGCAAACATAGAAACCCTACTTGACTCAGACACGCTACCAGTGCTTTTTTTCCCTGCATGAATAACTGTCACTCCCGTTTTCATTTTAGTAATTACAGAAGATGGGCTGATTTTTAATGCTTGTTCCAGCAGAGCTGAAGGTGTTGATTTCAGACTTCAAAGTCTAATTCACGCAGTTGAACCAACATTAACCAGAGTGCAGGTTTCATCAATTTGACAAAGTGTCTTTATAACAACAGATGGTAATTTGTTGATACTTAAAATCTTTACATGGACTCCATCACAAAACCACTTAAAATGCTTTTTAAAAAAAAAAAAAAAAAAAAAAGGCAGTACAAACAAAAAACACAACAAAAATTGCCCCTCCCAAGTGTTCAGATACTTTAACCCAAAGAAATTGCTGACAGATTTGTTTTCAGCCCAGTATAGTAAAGAGCTGACAACATATTTTTTGCTGGATTTGGTAACTTAGGTTTATTTTTAGGTTT
>VXBX01003009.1:189890-209290 GCA_013400415.1 Scytalopus superciliaris
TTTTTTTTTTTTTTAAAGTACACCAAAATAGCAGTGGGCTTAAAAATCACCATCTGCTTCTAGCAATGAAATAATTCTCTGAAGAACAGATAATAGGCATAAAATGTCCGCCCCCAACTCTTGCATTCTCCACAGCAAGACTGAAAGTCAAAATTACATACTACTTTTAAGCACTGTTTATTCCATTAAAAAATATTAGAGGGTCACAACATCCCTGCAGGTGCTCAATATACCTAGTTACCAACTACCACCAGCATAAACTGTTTACGTTCCAGTTGGGAATAAATGACTTGCAACTGCTACTGCTATTATGACTTAGAATAAAGCTGCTAATATTTACAGTACAGTAAACACTCTCCCCATTTCTTTCTTTAACTCTGATTTAGTTCAATGGGAAAGATGTTACCTTGTAGGAATTTTTTTTTTTTAATGCCTACTATAGCTATTTTGTAATTAGTATTTGCAAATGCATGCAAAGAACTCTGAGCTGGTTTGCATCCAGCTAATTTGCATCCTGCTAACAATGAATTGCTGTGTCAGTTCAAGATAGCCTGGAACCTGGACACTTGCTTACTGGCTGAAGCCTGTCACCACAGTTTCTCAATCCTCAGCAGAGTTTATGCCTCTGACATCTCAAATGACTGCACAAGAAGACAAAGCCTGGCCCCTATCTCCTGTGCCCTACCCATGCATCAACACCCTTAGAAAACAATGTTGTATTATTGCTATGACCCTTGTATCTTTACAACCTTACACACTGTCAATTGAGCTTGAAAGAGATGGAGAAGGAGGATCCATTAGTTCTCCATGAAAAGTGGTTTGATGAAAAAGAAAAAATGTTCAAGCTGAAGTCCCCATCCCACCTCCTTCCTATAGAAAAATTTGTACAACTTCGTCATCACATTTCTTTGAGGGCTCCAGCCACAAACAGCACATACCCAAGGTTGGGTGGCACACCCCCTGTCTCCTTAGCAGGTAATGTCAGGGAAGTGGGAGCTAGGACTGTATGAATGGATGGGCAGAAGATGGCAAAGGCCAAAGAGGAGGAGAAAACAAGTTTCACTAATACAGATTCTGGTGCGGCTGTGTTCGCTAGCTCTGTGATTTCAGTAAAAATGACACATTCTCAATTACAGTAATTTCAGTTTAAAAGATTTCACGGTTTTGAACCACAGAAAAGGATTTATCTTTTAAGCATCATTTTCAAGAAAGGTACTTTGGTTTGTTTTTTTTTCCTCCATGAAATTTCATTAAAAAACAGTGATTCAAATTAAAATTCAAGATTAAGAGCAAATCTTCTAGATATAGAAAAAGAGATAAAAAACACTGCAAGATACTTCAAATACCATGAGTTATAAAAAACCAAGTTCAAAAAATGAAGAAGTTTTGGAAGTAGTATTTGGAATATTTAACACGTACCGTTTCTGACAAATTTGTCTTATGGTACTTATTTAAAATCAAACCTCACAACAGCAACAATTCAAAAAAGGAGATGCCCATAATTCATATTTATACTTGGTGGTTCATAACTTTTCTGAAATTAATTGCCTAACATTTAAAAGGCCTGCTAGTGACCACTGCAGCAACAGTATTTACTCTGACTTTCACCTTTTGACAGGAAGAGAGCAGAAAAATCATGGAGAAACATATGCTTTGTTCACATATCCTGCTTTGGCAAGGAAGGACTTCTTCATAGTAATGTGCAAGAATCATCTACCTCTATTAAACAATTGTGAAATATTTTATTTGTCAGGGAAATTTGTTCTTATTTTTTTTCTGAGTCAGTAGTCAATAACAAGAGAAAGGAACTTTTCCAAGAAAGTGGGAAAAAAGTAATTAAGGGAAGTGGTGGGTTTGAAAACTCTTGTATTCTCTGGACATTTTCAAAATGGACCCTCTTCACTGAAGAACAAAAAAGAAAGAACAGACTATGAATAGCCAAGATTCCTAGTGATCTCACTGGGAATTACACATTTGTTTGGAAAGCATTATAGGAGTAAGTTTACAGAGTAAGACCTGATCCAAATTCCATTATGGAAATGGAAAAAAGAAAATGTTGTTGTCTTAAAAGGAAATTGAATTGAGCTTTTAGTTTCCAGTTAATGAGACACTAGTAAATGTAGAGGGCTGCAGGGGAAGTGATGAGGGAGAGATGCCATTTTGGGTTGGGTTGGGTTTTTTTCATATTACTTATTTAGGTTCTGAGTTACTCAGAATTATTGTCATAAGACTCTTACTCCTAACGACTACATCTATCTAAAGCAGCATTCAAATACAATGGAAATGGAGCATATCACAGATGGTAAATGTTTCATTAGGGTCCATAGGTGAGGAAAGAGTGCTACATAACCTGCACATGATTCACTGGTTATCCCAGATAGTATATTCCTTTCTTCACATTGAACATTGCTGGTTCTAAAGGTATTTCTCAGTTTGAAACAAACAATTCACAGATTACTGTTTATCTTAGAATCTGGATGCTTTCATTTGTTTGATCCCACTACTTTTGTTAGTGTATTAAATCACTTAAACAGGCACCAAAGCTGCAAAATCATCTCATAAACAGGTTCTCCTACCACTGCTAAGAAACACTTAGGTCAAGTGGGCTTGTACTGCACACAGGTCCTAGCATCTGAAACCAACCCCAGGAAAAAGGATTAACCTTTTGTGCTCCAAGGTTCTGAAAATTCTCAGCTTTTCCTGGACCTAGAATGAGTTCAAGGCACTCAGCAACTGAGTTTGCACAGCAGGACCTTTCTAGAAGCACATTACAGGCATCAGATTTTTGGTTTCTTTTCTCAAGTAACAGGTAAACATAGGGGACTACAACTAATGCAAATTTCAGAAAACGAACAGATCCAATTTGATCTGCTGTTTTTCTTTAAAATTAATAAATTCAGGGCACATACAGACTATCCAGTCATATCCTGTAAAGGTTTAAACAGTGAAACCACAAGGGAAAATAAACTAACATCTCTTCCCTTTTTATCTTAAAAGTGTCTGAAATGAATTGGTTGCTAAAGAAACCTGATATAATTGTGACAGAGTGTTTTGAAACCCTTAGTGGAGTTCATCTGAAACCTCAGCATAACAAGTGGCCTCTTATCTGCGTACTATTCCAGGAAGAAATGCATGGCATTTCGTCATCACAGCTGAAAGACTAGCTGGCTCTGCACGTAGGCTAGGCGAGAATAAGAGCCCTCAGCTATAATGAGGGCACGCTGGTAGCTACTGCTTAGTCAGAGGCCATTTCCTTTAGCCTTTGCTACTGCTTGGAGCAACCGGAATGCAGGAAAAGGCAAAAACTAAAGTGGACATACTGAAGGTCAACATTTACCTTCTGTACTTGTTCTCAGTGAAGATTATTTCTGAAGTGGCATGCATGCATGCACGTGGTGGCATCCTAAACCATCCCTCTATTACAAGGACTCTAAATAGCTTTATTTAATGTGACTGTTATGAGCAGGATTACTTACAGAACAGGGAATCATAAAGAAAACAGATGTCCTTTTTTCTTTCTTTTTTAGTCTGACATTTAAAGGCAAATTAGTAAGTGGAAGCCTAATATAGTTATTTCCTTGTGATCTTGAACTTCCAAGCAAGCAAACTGACTTTCTCCTTAATAAAGTTGTTGAAACATAGATAACTTGTAGCAATTACTTGAAACCAAAGGATGAATTTTCATATGTGAAGGAATTTGGTAAGGAACATATCTTTTTATAGGTTTTTCCTATTTTGTACATTCTGAAGATGGCAATATGAGTGATGCTTTTTAACATAGGAATCTGCACAATTTGAACATGGAATGATTAGTCAATACAATATGAAAATGTTAAATGTGAATATGTAGCAATGTTCAGGCTGTAAGTTTGCAAGACACTTCATTCAGGACCACATTTTGCTTTCTTACTCTGCCTGCAGAAACATCAGCAGTTATTGGGAGTTTAATCTGCTCTAACTATGCTGATTTAAGCATACAGCTGTATCTACTGTACTACTGAACACTGGACTAAATAAGGGCTAGATTTGACTTGTTCTGTTTAACTCACTGGCTGAACACTGAAAATAGTTGGCACAGATTTTTCTCAGGAAATTCAAACTTACACAAGCAGAGGAAAAACATTGCAAATGAGATGCTGCTGTGTGCAAAAATTCATCTTGGGTAAAACTTTAAACTCCAGAAATAAATCTTGTTTTCAGTTCTCACAAATAGGCTTTTCTATTCAACTCTGAAGGTTTAAAGCAGTTGTTAATCAAGTACTGTACACAGTACTAAGCAGGAAAGTGTTCAGTTATTTCTGAAACACGTTATTTTGAGGCTATGTTTGAATCTTCCATATTTATGTGATGAGAGTTATGTCACAAAGTTAATCATTCCCAGGATGCTAGCATTTGGGGTAATGAAAAACTTCTTGTGCAAGCAGTCATTAATCAGTGAGTCTAACATTGCATAATGCTTTCTGAAGCATGTGTTATGTGATCAGAGTACAAGGCTGCATAATACAGCAAAGTGTTTATGCCATATGCTGACCTTTTCTAAAGCAGAAATGGAGCCATGTGATGTGCCGCTCCTGCCAGCAGTTGCTTATTGCCAATAATTAAGTTTGATGATATGAAGAAACACAAACTTGTATTGCTTTAGAGTTCTAAAAGGAAGAAGCTTTGAAGTTTTTGGCACTGTAAAACACAAAGATAGCCAACTTGGCTTGGATGCACTACCGTTGTCCATTACAGGCACCACCCATCAAAACTGGAATCAAGTGCCCTGCTCAAGTGGTTACTGGCATTTGTGTAAAGGAAAACATGTGCATCATTACAGGACTGCTGTATTAACCAGAAGAGCATAAAGGTCACAGGAACAAAGCAACCAAAAGCATGCTTGGTACCTCAAATCTCAGAACATCACAATAACATTTGATGTTCTTGTGCAATAGTGCTAGTAAGCAGCTATTACTTAATCTCCTACCAGTATTACACAAAAGTATACTTGTGAAATACTTCAGATAAATATGCTGTAATTATATGAAATATAGAAACATGCATAGGACAAAATGTTTTTGTAATTCTAAACACACATACCTATGGAGATGTGGCTTTAGTGAGCTATTTTAACAATGGAATCAAAGCTTTAAATTCTTCTATGAACAACCTTAAAACTATGTGCTGGAAGCAGAGCGGACAGATGGACATACATTTTATATATTATGCTTATAAACACACACAGAGAGCGTGATCAAAAGCTTGTCCTGTACACAGCTACTTTGTGTCTGTTGGCAGAATCAGGCTACTGAGCTGGAAAAACCAGCTTCATATAACTTTTTTAGCACAGACAACTATAGCTATGCCACTGTCGCTACTACACAACCTCCGCTCTGAATTGCTAGTGTTTCCTTCTACCTCACGGATGACAGCTTGACTACTTTTGGGATATCACTGGCTAAAGTGATTTCTGATACCCCCTCCCTATTTTAGTTAAGTATTTTCAAGCTTAACTAAGAATCCTAAAGAATAAAACAGACTAGAAGGACAATCACACAATGCACACAACTAACACTATGTCTCTACAGAGACATAGTTATCCTAGTCCAAAATTTAGATCCTCAAAATTCGTGCTGAGATTTTGCATCAGGAAGTCATGATATTAGGCAATAGCAATTAGAAAGTGCCGTATTCAAGGTCTTTTGGGATTCATAAATTAAACCTTCCACACCTAAGGTATCTGGCTCAGTAGGTATCTTCATGTTTAGCAGACAGAATTCCAGACAGTACAAAGGAGATCCTGGGGATGAGAGGAAAATCAGCAGGATTCTCAACCTTACTACATCATCTGTTAAAAGCCTAGTGTAATACTTGCTGCATGAGGGACTGCAAGACAGGCCTCACCTCTCTAAACTAATACATGAATGTTATTCTCTCTACATCTCAATAAATTAACTTGTAGAATAAGTAATTAACGTAGAAAAAATTAATTAGGAGTGGCTTTAGAGGATCCATACAGGTCACTACTGTAGGAGAGTTTGGCTCAGGTGAACTAAGTGTAAGGAGACAGCAGAAACCGAGTTGCTTTACTCTTTCATGAGTCTTTCACCTACGGAGCAATTATATAGATAGCAGAGCCACAACATACCCCCTTCACTTTTTGAAAAAAGGACTGATTTCAGATAAGATTTGTAAAAAAGGGTAAGAATCCAAAGTGGAAAAGGTAATTTCATTCTACCTGAAATGAAAAAAAACAAACATATTCACAGGTCCACTTATGAACCAGCAACTTAAGCACAGCCCTCCTCATCATGCCATTTTTGAGGCTCCCACCTCCTTTCATATGTTATACATACAGTCTAGGAATCATGTCTGGGGATATTATGAACTCTACAAGTCATTAGGGTACAGGACTAAAGTGCTGTTACCAACCAACACAGAAAAAATACACTTTGTGGAGCTTCTCATGGAGACGCTAGAAATGACTGTGCTGAAGAGGACTGTGACTAAAACACAGGGCTTGAACGCACCCTTCCTAGACCCACTTCTTCTTAGAACATGCTCCCTGACTCTCCTCTCCTTTCACCACTTGGAAGAGGAGGCTGGCCAAAAGATGACAGCTACAGGACAACATGAACCACAGACCCTGAGGGGTCACTAGCTGGGATACTTACATGTGTTTACAAAAAATAGTTCAGCTACAGACTAGTTTTGAAGACAACAAGTAGACTCACTACACTAAAAATGCAGAGTCAAACTCCACACAACCACAGAGGTGTATTATTAACATTTACACATAATGAAAACACAACCTTCACCACTCTATTCTTACAATTAAATTTTTAACTTTCTAAGCTGCATGAAAGAGACACATTTTTTAAAAATTTGTACAACTGGCATCAGAATTTTTAACATGCTAGAAAGAATAGAGCCAAAGATGATATCACAAAGTCCCTTATGCCTAAGGGAAAATGTTAAATCAATTAGCAGTTGCCAGAATTAAGAAGCAACAATTTGACGTATAAGTTCCTTAAAAAAATAACACACTTTTCATGTTCTTCTGAAAGTGGTTATATTATGCAACAAGAAAACTGCACCATATTCTCAGCTCTTTAATGTTACAAAAGCTTTATTAGCATATGCTTCAGAAATCAAAGGGTAGTAGTCACTAGCCAGAACTTTGAAGAGGTTATAAACATACATGTACAGACTATGCCTTAGAGGGTTAATGTACTATTTTGAACTCAACTATTGCAATAGGACTTAGCTCTGACACAGAATGTTCACACCCTCTGTAATAAATTCTTTTAACCTACTTCATATTTCTTCTCATGTGAATGAGTGTCCTTGGAAAAATTATCTGCTAGATAAAAGTTTAAGATGAAATCTAAGTCTAGACTTATTTAAGGAGGATAGAGACTGATCTTATAATCTGCAACAGTTGTTGATTAATGAGCTGCTCATGATTGCTGTAGACCTCTCCAAATTGCAGGAGCAAGTGATATTATAGGACTGGGAAGAATGTGCTATCTGGATGCCACACCTTTGTTGAAACTTAAGAACTCATTTTGACTCTTGCTACATTTATTCTAGCCTGGAACAATTACACATCCACAACAAGATATATGGTAACACACATGCAACCCCTCACTCCTTGACCACTGCTTCTGTGGCAGAATTCCTGGACTACAGACCACATGGCAAGTATGGCCACTTGTAGTTGTCATGGTACATGCTGTGTGGGGTCAAGTATTCTGTCAGTAGAACTCTTGCATAAACAAATTCAAAACTTCCTGGAGCGGAATGGTGGTATCACATCCTGAGGGCACTTGGTCTTGCCTGACAGTTTGGATAATTCTACTTCTATGTACACATATGCATATGCACATACACATACATATGCACGCATATGACATGTCAGTATATATACACATATATTATAAAGCATAATGAGTACATTGTGTAAACACAGCACGTTCTGCATAACTGAAGAAACTTCTACTGAACTCTTTTCCAAGGCTGAAACTGAACATGATTTAAATTTATAATAAAAAGGTATATTAACTAATATTTAGTGATAACATGGTAACCTCTAATTACATCTTTCAAAAATCTTTCAGCAAAAATTTTTAACCTTTACTAACTTAGCTTATAAAACACCAATGTTCTTAAAGGGAAAACAACCCATAAAAATTCTTCAAAGTATTCCCTGTACACTCATGTCTGAGCTCCAGACTCAGAGGAAAGAAAAGCCAAAGAAAAAAAAGGGCATGAACAGAAAAACTAACTACTGTAGTACACAAGAGGAATTTCATTACCTTTAGCTGAACACAACTCTTCGTTTGGTTTATCTGCTTGCAATTATTCTTTTTCTCAGTTTTGAAGATAGTTCTAAAAGTGTGCAGAAAAAGAACATCTTAAAATAACCACATCATCACGAACATTATCACACCTTGTATATACTGACTGTATCAGCCTCAGTAGACAGTGAAGCCCTATAGCTTTTAAGCAGTGTCATAAGGTACAAGAACAAGGCTAAGATTCCACAAATGAGACATGAAAGCACATTTTGTTCGCTGCATTCCTCACAAAAGAATTTTCAAGCACATTTTAAGAACTATAAATAAATCTGGTCTCTAATCTCAGTAGACACCTTTTCAGGGATTTCCTTGCATGGAAAAGGAATGAAATAAAAACTGTGTTGATAAATTAAGACATTTCAATTACTCTTTTCACTTTGTATGTATGAATTGGGTTTGGTATATGAAGTGACCCTAGTATCAAACACCTTACTTTACTCCCAAAACCAGACTCCAAGTAGCATGATATTCTGCCCTCTTCTATGTTGTTCTCTTCAACAAATTTCACTATGCTTAAAGGCATCAAAGAGCAATGACGAAGTAAAATATGAAGCAGCTGAGAATGACACGTCCTGATGTTTACTATTCTGAATGCAGCCAGTTAAAAGCAGTTCTAGAAAAGCACTGATATGAATCTTGTTGTAGAACTATGAGTAATTCCACACAGACTGACAGAATTTCAGCAACAATTGGGCAGCAGTGGCTCTGGAAATGTCATAGAAATGTTCCCAGAACAACATCTCCAAGAGCTCTTAACTGTATCATTACATAAAGCTAGAATAAATACAACACCACTCTTCTTCATAGCAGGTGAGCTACTCAAAGTATTGAACTGATTTACGCCATGCAGACAATCACGAAAACTTTATCCAGAAATTGGAATGCGAGTTACTTCAATTGAAAATACAAATGGCTTGATATATTAAAGGCTACAATGGTATGTGTTATATAAAGCCACATATTAGCTTCTGCATGAAACTGAGAATCTCTAGGCAATTTTCTAAGTTGAACTTACACTGTTGAGAGGTTATCAGCTGAAGGTAATGAACCTACCTGCATTAGAACTTTTCAATATCCAACTCAGTGAAGTGCAGAAGAACCCACTATCCACTTGAGCTCAGCAGGAGCAGGAAAAAGAGATGCTTACATGTAGGGAACATGAGACAACCTTTCAGGAAACCAGCAGGTAACAGGGCTCACTCATCCATGAAGCATTGTGGAGAAAAGCATGGCTTTACCAGGAACTGAAAGAGTGGAGCATAAGTGCTTGAAGGATGATTTGTCAGATCATACCTTTCATACGGAAAAATCAGCTTTTATAAGAGCATTTCTGTTACAAATCACCCTCTTGTGGAAGCAGAGTTCTAATATTGCTATTAATCACAAGCACTACAGCCATCATAACACATCACTTAGCAACAGAGACAGTAAGTGATTAACACATCTTTTGCTAAAATATTGTTCCTTCAGAACTGTTTCAACATCACTCCAAAGTACCTTTAAAAATTGTCCTACTGACACTTACTTTGTAATACTATTCAAACTGTTGACTTCAAAGAAGGGACTCAAATTGCTATGATATGACACAATCTTCTGAGAAAAGGAATAGAGAGATCACGGCGACAGCAAAATTGTATTCTGAGATCAAAACTACCAGTTAAAGGCATGAATCTACACTGTCTTATGCCACAGTATTTAAGGTTATTAGATGTTTTTAAATAGATATTCACAGAACCTACTTAATCAGTGGTGGTTAGAAAAAAAAAGCAGCTCGACAACCAGACTGTGTATCAAAGTTATGAAACAAAAATCCATCAGCACAGACTTAATAATTTTTTTCCTATTAACATAATTATTTTCTAGTCAGTAAAAATGAAAATGACATGTTAGCATTTCAAAAACATGAGAAAATGACCCTCTAGGCTTTATATGACTACCAAAACAAGCACCAGTACTTTATTTGCAAATTATTGTGCATGAAATGATCGACTCAGCAAGTTTACTAGTCAACAAATTGTGAATTCTACCAGTGATAATCAATTTACATGTAATGGTATGTCTAAATGTGAATGTAAATGAGTTCTTGTCATTTCATGTTGATGAGCTGCTTTATCATCATAGATATGGACAGTGACCACAGTTAATGTTGCAGAAACAGCAAAGCATTCACAAGTTTCATATGCCAATGGTAACCAAACACAAATAAATTTCTTCTCATATAAAAAGACAACCTCTGACTGCTAAGCCATATTTATTTTCCAGTCAAGTTAACAAAAATACTTTCTACATGGTTATTTCCAGACATTTGCTGTATATGCCATGTCCACCGCAAATATACAGTATGAATTAAAACAGTTTTTTTCACCTCATATCCTACTGCATTTCTCTTTCAATATATGAAAAGAAGTCTTAGGCCACCACAGAATAAAGACAATTTCAATATCACCCCTGTTGTATATAAATATATATCCTTAGAATCTGCAAAAGGAACATTCTGGCGATTAAGATAATTCTAGTTTCTTTAACAGCGCATTAGTCATATCCCTCCACAACCATCTTTAATACAATCATCAAAAATTTGAAATAACTCGATCAAGTGAAATAAAGTTTCTTCACAGCTGACAGTGCTGATCAGATGATACGTTGAAAGAATGCAAGACAAAGACAGGTTTAACATACCAGAATGTATAATTAAAGTCTGGCCTTGAAAATGTCTTCATTTAATACAATTAAATTAATATAATGGCAATGACTTCATCATAAGGATACCATTACATGCTAAAGTGAATCATTTTTCTTAGAATAGTGTAAATAAGATAAACTAAGCTTAACACTTTCCAAACAATAATCCTTTTCATTTCCATTAGCTTTATTAACAATTTCATTCAGGTAGAATACTCAAATATAATGTTTACTGATACGCAGAATAATTTAAATGCATATTTGGTACAATTTCTTATTTTTGGTGTTAGGTAGTTGCTTTTGCTTTGATAAAATGATATAGCAGATTTATGCTTAACATCACATACACTTTTTGTCTATGTAAAGAATTTACAGAGCTTTTTCAATTGTGGAATGGTATGTTTCACACACGCAAAATTTTAAAAATGCTGCATGAACCTGTGACCTTGCCAATACACAGATCAACCATCAGAAACTGTAATGAGCATGAATTGACACACATTTCTAGCTGGGTCTCGTACAGGCATGGACACATTCAAAATGTTGTAACATCTTATGATTTCCTGTTACTTTGGTGATTGTGATATTCCAGGTGAGGATGCAAAGTGCACCTTAATGGTCCTCACAGAAGTACTTTTATCCCCCTGTATTTTAAAGGCATCAGATTCTTTTATTCTCCCTTGTAGCGAGGAGGTCTCTTCTCCTTAAACGCAAGAAGACCTTCAATTCTATCTTTTGTTGGAATAGTCTGCAATGAGCAGAGTAACAATTCATTATTATAATGAAGAACAATACCAAGAAAAATATGTCCATACAAATCCTAGTTTTTCAATCTATCCAAGATGCAACATATAATACACCAGAAAAATTAAAGCTGTCTAGTAAGAGAGAGGAAAGTACCAGACACTTCAAAAGCATGACATAAGGCCAAGAAACAATATGAGAGAAGAAGGAGTATCTTTTCTCCAAATGGGTGTCTGTAGAAAACTCTTTAGGGTTTGTTTTTGATGTTTCAGTGGTGGGGTTTTTGACTTGTTTTTTTTTTGGTTTATTTTTTTGTTTGTTTGGTTTTTTGTTTTGTTTTTGTTTTTTTGGTTGTGTTCATTTTGGATTTTTGGAGAGGGAGAAGGTTATTAATCAGATCACCATATGTCTTAAATAAGCATCAAATGTTGATGCTTCTATTTCCATCAACAAAAACTTGCCTCAAGGTCCAAGAACCTGCAATCTCAAACACATCACTGCCATGTTTCACAGGGAGAGAATTGTCTCAATTTTTTGTTGGCTAGCACATATGCCATTATTGGCACACTAGTGCACTATCCTTCACGTCATTTCATGTTAAACCAAAACAACACAAAAGCAAAGCAGGTCTTGGACTAGATGCACGGTAGTGTATGACTGGCTAGGTATATGGCTGGCAGTGCTCCACCACCTTCACTGTAACAGTCCTGGCATGGAAATATTATTCTCCTGAATGACACTTCCTTCCTTAAATTCCTTACTAAATCAGAATAAGTACATGGAAAGTCTAAATAGAATGCAAAAAAGTATGCAGAGGAAATAATAGAGTAACTTCTACTTAATTTTCACGGTTCATAACAGGCACCAACAAAGCCTCTTTTCTGTAGTTTTTTTTGTGTAGTCATATTTACATACCTGAGCATAACAAGCTTCTTCAATTGCTAAACCTGTTACTAAGTCGACCTGAGGAAAAGAATACAATGTTTTTAAAAGGAATAATTTTTTTGTGTTATTATATATTATTTCCAGACATCTAACACACATACTGTGTTTCTATATATCACATACTAAAATACTTCTGCAAGGTTTTTCTACAGTACTTTAATGTAGAAAAGTTACACTAGCATGTGGTGACAGCAGTTAGTATTTCTGTAGCAACTTCCTTATTTGGCAATACAATTGGTATGTAATACACTCCAAAAATGTATGCTCTTTACTATGAATCATCTGGGTAGGTAAAAACCACCAGCTACCTGCATATTCATAATAATTTCGTTTACTACAGGGGAAGAGATGCACCACAAGATTATTTAAAAATTGTTCTGAAACAAATTATCTTCAAAATGTCATATAAGAATATAATGCCATGCCACAAAAAAAGTAAAGTCAAGCTTTAAAATCGAAAAAAAAAGGGGGACAATGGCCATCCTGCATCATCATGCATTTTTAATACATTTATTTTCTTTGTGAGCTGAACTGCTTCTCCATTTGTTTTAAGCACCAGCTGCTGCAGAACTTACTAATTCTCCACTTCACCACTGGAAGGACTGTGGCTATGCACCACAAGCAATTTTCAAGGGGAGATAAGATACTGGATAGGTTACCAAAGGAAGCTGTGAAATCTGTGCCATAGAAGTTTTGTAACAACAGCTTGGAAGAACATTTGGCTTGATTGGTTTTGATACAGTAGAGCTTGTCTTGGGGCCTAAAGATTGAACTAGAGATGATCATGCAGAGTCTTTCTAACACTAATGTCTGTAATTTGATAAACACTTTGACTTTTCAGTCCACTATATCTGGTAGCTAGATAATTTATCTTATAGCATTTTGAACCTTGGGTACCACTGAAATAAATATTGAATTCCATAATTACCTGCTATGGAAACCTAACAAACATACTCTTTGCACAACAGTGTCTGAGTTTGGTTCTCAGGCCACAAGTTACTGGTGGAACTCAATTATATTGCTGGTTGCTTTTGGGACTTTTAAGAAAAAAAGGACCATTTTTAAATTTGTCTTCTTCAACTCAGATGATACAGTGTGATGCCCTTGCCCTTTTACCAGGTTGAGCTATAGGGTGTTCTGCTGCAGAGCTTAACTTTAAGTATGAACAGCCCTGCTGAACTCAGCTAGAGGATCCACACGCCTAAAGCAAAACACATGTCCAGACGTGTTCAGGTCTGGATTTTAGTGAGCTTTAGAGCTAGGTCAATAGTGCACAAAAAGCAGTGGCAATCAGAATCAAACATGAAAACAGGCTCCAGATACAATTTTAATGCTAAGCTCTATTTAACTATTAAAAAAAAAAATGCCTTTCAGCCTTTAACTTTATTAGTTACTAAACCATTGACAGACTTGACAGATTGTAACTTTGATCATTTGTACCACCCAACATTTGAAATACAATTTTTTCATACTAGTTTATATTTACTTTCTGGTATTAATAATTAGCAAAGTGCACTAGTCCTGAACAGACAGGAGGTTACTAAGCCTCATTACAGACATCAGCATCTTGGGAGTCTGAGACATTAAAAAGTTGCATTTAATCCTTTTGAAAGTTTTTACCAAATAGATTTTGAAACACTATACAGTGAGAAACTAAAACTGTTCTAGAAAAAAATCACCACAGTAGAACTGTTGCCAAACTGATTTCTGCTTAGTCTCATGGAAAGTACAGATCCTTACCTCCATTCCCTGATTGATAGCCAGTTTCGCAACTCTCATTGCTACTGGTCCCTAAAACGAAAGAAGTTTAGTCATATATGATCAAACCTACAAGCTGGAGAGTGCACATCAATTTCTTATATTCAGGCTCAGATTTTGGACTTCCATTAAATTTAGAGTAAATAAGTTAAATATCCTATATTTCATTGCTGTTGTAGACATTTGCTTCCAAACGGATAGTTTGAATATTGAGAAAAAGCAAAAGTATACTATTTTCAAAAGAACCTAACTAAAGCATTCTGTTTGGTTTATGCTTCAAAGGTGCTGAGTGTGTCCACATTTGTCAAGCTTCATCAACTCCCTTCAGAACAAGGCTCAGAATGGCCACCTTAAGATATATCATTATAGATCTTCACAAGGTCAATCCTATGTCCCTACTATCACACAATGGAGATAGATGAAGAGATATTATAATGGAACAAAATTAACTGATGCAGCTTCAAACCTGAAGTACATTATTGCAAAACCTGCACTAGACTAGTGCTGACAACTCTTCCATGTACGACTGACGTCCCTAGTGAGCAGAGAGATTTCCACACTCGCCTCCAGCATGCTGCAAAACAGCAAAACGTTTCTGGGAATCATGTGAGTCCTGTGCCTATCCATCAGCTTCTGGACATTCAGGCACTGCTTTAGAGAAATGACATTCTGATTTGGGAAAAGCCAACTGATTTTGTGCTGAATCCAATGAAAAGTTGCAACTACTAATCAACATTCCAGAATCATTGTATGTTAAAAATTTTACTGTATTTTTCATGTTTGTCTTCCTACAACAGTGCTCAAGGCACAAATAACCACTGTTAAATGCCATGTTTAAGATATAACATTTTACATTTTCAGTGAAAAAATTTATTGTTACACTTGTTATCCAATGAAGTGGTTTACTAGTTATTTTCTTCTTCTGTCTCCTATGAATTTGCCACCTGGGGCCCTTTATTTGAAAAGTAGGTTTATCAAAACCTCCAGACCCACACTCTTACTCTGAACTTACAGTTTGCAGTCCATGGTAACAGGGGAACAGGTAGCAATCAGCCACAACCATAAGGGTCATATTTGCACTTCTTACTGAAATTTTTAAGTTCTAAACTACAGGAATTCAGCAAATCCTATGCCAATTCTTTTATGAAAAACTAAGATAGAATGTCACAGCATGAATCATAATAAGAGCATGAATCTTTCATCAACCATATACACAAAGGACAGAAGGCAAATTTTTCACTAGTTACTGGGTTTTACTTTACTACTGAAATTCCATTTAGCTTTATGTTTTCAAAATAGGAATTACAGTGAGATACATCCACTTTCATATGGACTTTTTTGCGTCTCTCCTGAAGTGTTCAACAGCAACAATTCCTATACTAAAAAATAAAACTTGTGTATTTGTTTTTGTTTAAAAGTTGAAAGCCAAAATATACAATAAAAACACAGACCAGATCATGAAGAGATGAGGACTGATGGAGGCTTTTTCTTCACTGTGAAGTAAATAACACCACTCAACACACAAGTTAGAAAACCTGGTAAGCATGGCTTTTTCATACATAACTGCAAGACAGTTTTTTTAATACAGCTGTTTCTTTTTCAGTCTTAGGACTGATAAAAACTAAAATCCAAAATGAAAATAACTTGTTATACCTGAGGTAAGAACTCTCTTGCCAGAGCTAATGCTCTTTTGTATGCGGCATCCCCTGCTTCATTCTGGTCTACCACGTGGCTAATCAATCCTATTGATTTTGCTTCCTCACCATCTACAACGCGTGCAGAGAAGATTAGTTCTTTTGCCAATGACACTCCAATTGTGCGAGGTAATCTCTGTGTCCCCCCTACAGTTTGTAAAAAGAGAAAATGCAAGTGGTAGTAGTTTCCCATTTATCTACATCACAAGTGCAGATGCATTGTTCAGTTTAAGTATTTTAATTTTAAATTCCATAAACAATTATATGAACATACAGAAATTAAATTAATACAAAGGCACAACCAAAAGCTTTCTTCAATTTTTAAACTACATCTAAGTTGAAATCAATTGGCTGTTTCTTAGAAAGACAAGGAAGTTACTGAAACGAGGTACTATTAATAGAGATTCTGTTCTATTACAGACAAGTTACTTTACTCATGTCAGGCAAAAGCTGAATGAAAACTCCTTGCCAGTAATCAGAATGTCCAAAACCTCTGCTTCTCTTTAACACTGTATATTTTTATGATATCAATCACCACTTTTGAAGAACTATGCTTAAAAAAGAAAATATACCTTAACCAGACTGTAGTCCGTACTAAAATCTGTACCTTAGGGACAACATTTGTATGTGAACTAAATTAAAACCACTACTAGAAGAGGTCTCTAAGAAGCTGTGGTTTTGTCTCTTCTTACTTCCATATTATTGTTGCAATCTTAAAGCATGATTACCATGGCAGGTGTGGATCAGCAGAGAAAGGCATCTAATTTTAGTTAGCTGTTCATAGTACATTAAAAACTTCTTTGGTGTATCAGCATTTTCAGAAGGTCAATAAGCAGTAACAACATTAACCAGACATGAAGATTTCTAGATGGACTAACAATTAACATTTGAGAACTAACAAACAATGAGAATGTGGGATTAATCATTATCAAAATGGCAGATGTAGATCCAAACCACTGAAGGAGATGTTTGTATGAATTAAAACAGTGGAAATGGACTTTATCCAGGAGAAAGAATTTTGAAAATACACAAGCTCTACCATTTTGACAAGGATCTGAAACACATACTCTATACAAACAGTCTGTAAGTAAAAATTTCTTTATCAAATCCATTCAATAAAACCATCTTAGTGATGTTTCCTGAAAATACTTTAAATACATCTCTGAGATAAATAAACTGACTGGACACAAGAAAAGGTTTTTGTGATTCAATGATTCAGCTTTCAACTATTGTTTTTTTTATGAACCACAAGCTTCAGTACTACTGTATTCTTTTCCATAAAAACAGATCTGCCTTTGAACACATTGTATCACACAGAACTGCAGACGGTTTGGAGGATTTCTGCCTTTTACCTTTCTAGACCATTACAAGATCATGATCTGTAAAAAAACCTGAGATATATTTTCCAGGGTCAGAAACTGGTGGAATTAAAAAAAAAAGCTTTTATTCATAACAATTAAAATAAAATTTGTAGAACAAAACCATTAGTAAATACAAAAACTGTGATATTCTCTATGATCCTGTAACACCTGAGAGTGATTTTAGCAAGACTGTCCTAATGATCAAGGGCACCAGACAATAGCAACAAAAATTCCTATTCAATAAATTCTGCTAATTCTGCTAGTTTTGGAGAGCTAAGCAAGTGATACCACTAGAGGTAAAATTTCACTAACAGAACAATATACAGAAAGCCCCTACTCCAGGGACACTTTTATGAAGGGGGTGGGGCATGCACACTAAAGCAACCCCCTGCCAAAACCCCCCAAAATAATGCTACGAACCCTAAAGCATAAGCCTTCCCATTAACCTTGCTGCCTCACTGGTGAGATTCATGGAGAATGACTAAAGTTGTATCTATCAAATTTGTAGCAGACCTACTTGCCATAAAAATGTGAGATGTGTTTTCAAGAAACTCTCTACTTCTGATACTCAGCTGTACCACCATCACCGTAAACACACATTTACTGCTTTTTTTATTTAAATATTGACATGTCTTTTAACTTCTCACCCAAATAAGCTGTCACACTCTAATCAACATCTATTCTCATATACATTTTAACTATACATCCAACATAGCAAACGCCTATCCTTATTCTCTTTAAGAATATTTTAGTCACAAATTACTCCTTTCACCACAGCCATGGAATCTAGAAAAGCATTCAGGTTGGCCTTTGATTAAAGAAAACTATTTGACCAAGTCATACGACCTGAAACCATATGAGTTTGAATTTACAGACTCTGCAACTTCTGCTTCTTCCTTGCATGCTACGCCCAATACTTTCTTCTACTTAATTCCCCTTCCTTTACTGTCTTATCTCTTCTATTACTGTTTTACCAGGAAATGCTGAAAACAAAATTTCATTGAGCAACAATATTTCCTAACTTTGACCAAGCAATGGATATCTTTAAGCATAAAGTAGTGTTTATAGATGAAAAAAACTGCTCTTGACAGTGTCTTACACAATCATGATTAAAGAGGCAAAAAAAGCAGGCTATAGATGTTTTGGCTGCCTCCTACACTGCAAAGACATTAAGCAGTGGAGCATATTCTTTAATTAATATTCACAGACCAGAAGCCAACAACTCACTGCATCTATCCCATATATTCAGTAGTAGGGGTAAGATATGTGTACACACAGAGCAGTAAGACAAAGTTAATCAAATGCAAACAACACACTAAAGTAGACCCAGCACACCAAAGTTGCATCCATTTACAAAGAAAAGACAGAGAGTACACCTCAAATAGATGTTCTGTTTCAGTAATACACAAAGAACATATAATGCCTGCCAGCTACAATCAGAGCTAAAGGAAGTAACACCCAGTCTTCAAAGAACTGACTTAACCAAGGCATTTCATCTAAATGTAGAGCAGAATTTGATGGGAGAATAGTTGTTTCATCTTCACAAACTTGGCATGTTATTTCAAGGACTAGTGATCTGGTATTACTCACTGTGTTGACAAAAGTATTTGCAATGTAAATGTGTTCTTACCTGAAATGGTGTATAGTCAATGTTGTAATAATTGTTAACAGCAGTTTTAGATTACACTAGTTCATGTGAAAAGACTCAGTAAGTACAAGATGCCTAAGTGCTGGTACAAAAACTGTTAANACTGGAAGCAGATTCATCATTCTGGCAGAGAGTATTTACAGTCACTAGTTTCTCATAGCTGAGGGCTCTGTCAAAACAAATTGGAAAAAGTTGTGTTCTGACAAAAAATCCAAACTTTAGGTCAGAA
>VXBX01003009.1:217444-235448 GCA_013400415.1 Scytalopus superciliaris
TCCTTACTGAGAGTTCAGGAGCTGGCTTAGTTGTTTTTTCTGAGAACCCCTTCAGTGTTCTATGCAGTGCCATGACAGCAACCATAAAATACAATTCAAATATTATTGAGTAATGCCTTTTATACATTACAGTATAAATGATGCACGACTGTATTTTAATATTGGCATCCTAAATTCAGTTACTGAACATCTGGAAGAAATAAGTTCAATTATTTTTTAAGCTTAATCATTTGGTTTTGTTTATTCTTTTTAGTAGAAACAAAAGACTACCATTTTTGATCTTCTGTTCCTCAAAACCCTTAAGTAATTTATTATTTAGTAAAACCAAAAGTCAAGCCTAATAATTTTTATTTTCTATGCCTCAAGATCTTGTGTAGTAATACGTCTTTATACACTGAAAGTGTCCACTTGTAATATTCATAAATGAGTAGTCAAAAGGGTTGTTGCTTTAATTTATTTATTGACCAAAAAATGCAGAAAACTTGTATGCACTAACAAAAGCTTTTCTTCTACTCATTTCCTCCCCCCTTCACAACAGATTATACTCTTATAGCTTCCCAAGTGCAAAGACATGGGTTTCTTTTGATCGAATGTCAATATTTTCAAATTCCAACCAATTGCTCTAGCAGTTTGAAATAGATTCAATATTTTCAGTTTGCACTGAGAACAAGGGAAGTGAGATACTTCAGAAACTTTTGCTTTGCAACCTCTGCGGTCATTACTAATCCAACTCTGGTAACCACAGTGTAACAGGCTAAATTGGCTTTCTACCACCACAGGGGTGGAACTTCAGATGGTATGTTACAGCAGATGGGGAAGTTTCTAAATTTACAAAGCTGATTACACCTCTTACAATTTGCAAACTGCACAGCAAAGTATCTCAGTGTATCACAACTAGACTAATATGACTTTATTTAGAAAAGGACAAAATAGAGATTAATATTTTTGTTGATTGCTTCACATTTTCTGTAACAATTAAGGACAATTAGGAGACGAAGGAAGTTGTTGTTTGCTGGATTTTCACTTTGTTGATAAAAAAGCGCTATTTATACTCCTTCACTCCAAAGGAGTTTTGGAAAAAAGAAACCTTCTAACATTGCCATGGCACAGGTTTCTCATTGATACTACTGAAATTTATTTCCGTAACATTCCTGTAAGATGAAGTATTATCACCTTCATGTGCCTTTGTATGGAGAAATGAATAATTATGTCCACAGAACAAGGCTGAAAAAATGTAAAGGAAACAGATAATGATGTTAATTTTACGTAATGGAAAAACAAAATATACAAAATACTGACCAAAAAAGAACCATTTATTCTATGAAGGAGGGAGGTCACTGAAAAAAAAGTGATGATGCAATTTATCCTGTTTCATAATGTATATGTACAAAGGAGATCATTTCAGTCAAGGGGCATTATAGTGACAGTCAAACTTGTTACAGTTTTTCTGATAATCATTAGACAATGTGAACTCATTATACTCATTCACAGTATTCAGTATAAACATGCTTATTTTCATTGAGTAGAACACAGGTGAGTTTCCTCCGAAAGCAGTTCTGTTTCCTGTCAGTTAATGTGCATAATTCAGTTAAGTTCACCAGACTCTTCACTCATGGGAAGTTTAGCCATGAGTGTCCAATCCCACAGACTGAAGGACTGTCAAGTTTACAGCTCTGTGGTGGACTGACCAAGCAAAATAAGCTAGGCTTAAGACTAAAGAAGCACTAGGCTACCTGGACAGTTGGCTAAAGCATACCAAGCTCTGGTCAAAATGAATGTCCATGGCCATTTACCAGAGGAAAAAGGTAGCCAAGAAGCCTGGCAGCTCTTCAACGTTCTCCCAGCTGAGGTACCAGGATCAATGGATGCTAGATCAGCAGCTCCAAGGCCCCATGCAAGATGATTCTTAGGCATTATATGTGGAGTGGGAAATCTATGTAAGAGGCAGGAAAGTTGCATAAACAACTGGCCAAGAGTCTAGAAACCCACAGACTTCATACGATTAATTTCTTTCCACTTATCTTCACTTGCTACTTACTAATTCCCGCCTTGGCTTTATGTGTCAGAAAAATTCCTACTATTTTCTGCCATACCTGCTATCATTAAGTTCTTAGGTTCTTTGGTAGTCTTTATCATTCACCCTGAAACAAAATGGGCTCAGTGTATTATATACAGCTTTGTCTTGCTCCCGGAATTACTGCCCATTTTGTCTCTCCAGTCTGATTTCATTATGAGATTAAGTTTCCCTTGTAGGTTTAGCAGGTTAAAGTTGAAGGTTAATAACTTTCCTGAGTTCTGGTGATGTGTAAGAAATGGGCTGAAGCAGCATTTCACACCATACCATTCAAACTCTGGAAGTCAATATGAAACCTGTGTATGGGGATCAGGTAACAGTAAGAGAGTCTGCAAAGGAGTAGATGTTAATTATCTCATGGCAGGAGGAGAAACAGCTAAATGCTACTTGGTTGAATTTTCTAGTACCCCCTGCAGGTTAATACAAAGGAGCAGCATTTGGCTTCAAAGTGAATGGCATATATATCCTGCCTAATTAAAATGAAAATAATACCAAGGGTCTTTTATGTTGTTATTAATATTTAATAAAATATTTCTAAGCTTCTGTTTGAGGAGAATACCAAAGGGAATTCTGACTGTATTTCACCCATCTCCTCAATTTCATGAAATGACAGTATCTTTTGCACAATACCATAGTACCTACTATTATTGTTGGGATTATATGTAATAGTCTTCCTTGTTTTCAGTTTCCTCAATTCATATCGAGTTTCCTCAATTCATATCCAGACTACTCACACTCCTCTGGTCAAGTAGATAAAATTGACTGTTCATTTAATTTAGCTACTTCAAGTATAAACTAATCTTTTTAAGATAAATTCAGGATGCAAAAATAAAAATGGAATTCTGCGAATTCTCAGAATTATGGTGATATATTTTTCATTTTCTATTGTACTGTTTAACAATCTTGCACTACATTATTGTGTAATCAGCTTTTACTTCCCATCCATATTAATTTCCTTTGTATGAAACAGTAGGGTAAGTAGATTAGCACAGGCCTCATCTTTCCTAAATCAAGTACTAAAAAAATTAAAACCCATCTAAAAGCTAACCCTTAATATAAAAAATCTTAGAAATATGATGCATTTATATATTTCAGGCAGTGCTGCTAGGATCACCTTTATTATTATATAAAATGTCCCATTATAAAGTGTTACTTTTGAGTATAATCACTCTAGCTTTTTAATAGCTCTTCCCTTTATATGTATTATAATAAGCTCAGCAATCAGTTCATATTGCTAGGCTATTCATGTGTGGGCTTCTTTTTTTTTTTTATTAATTCACAACAGTTCAGCTGTATCTAAGAAAAAACCTCATGTAATAAGGTGTTTAGCTCAAATAAAAAAATTTAAAAAAAAANGAGCCACTCTAATATCTCTTCTCTGGAATACAGAGTTAAATGTGGCTTGCCATTGGTTGCAATGTCATTTGCAATCCACACTGTATATTTGGGCAAGTTTCAGTCTCAACAAAATTTTTATTATAAAAATCACCAGTATATATGTCCAAGAAATGAAAGAATATACAGAATAATGCATACAGAGCTAGCTTAAACCTTTGCAAACTATATTGTGCAGTTTTGTTCAAAATTGCATGTACTAGTAGCTATTTTTGTGTGCTTTGATTTTCAATCACTTTCTGCCAAAAAAGCATTTTACGTATGTCTGTATAATCTCTGAGATGCTGTCTGTGCTCTTGTTTTTTTAGGCTCCATATGAGGAACACTTTTTGAGAACCATATATTACCTTCAGCTGTAAGGTCCTGGATTTCTCTGCTGCTGAAAGAGAACAGTAAATTTTTCATACAGCAGCATCAAAGATCATGTAGAGGACAGTGCATGCTGCAGTTGGGACTGCTAACAACAGAGGAATAATATGACTTCCAGGATAACTATATGGGAGCATTCTAAAATATTAGACTGATTTGCACTGAAGTAAGAAAATTCAATTTCAAAGTGAATTAAAATAAAACAAGTTAAGTCTATTCTGAGAATCATTTGTGTCCACTTTGATATTAACACAGCTTAAGTTATACTTGAAACAAATACATTTTGGAATTACTTCCCTTTTCCACCATAGCTAAGTCTTTAAAAAACACTGGCTCCATTCCCGACTCTGTACGGGACTGCAGTTTAGCGGGCACGATAATTTCTGGTATGTTCCCATTCAAACATTTTTGATGTACCATCTGTTCTTTTGGATACTCAAACTGTGCCCTGCCCTTTTTCCCAATTGCTCATTGACTCATCAGTCCTAGTCTCCTCCTCAGTGATATGGGTCTTCAGCAGGCTTTTCTCTCTTCATCTTTAGCTACTGGTTCCTTAGCACCTTGTCCTTTAAGATCAAGGATCACCAAGCAGTTTTCTCCACCTAAAAAAAGTAAATCCCAGTTTCTCCTCCGGTTTTGCTTCCTGCTTAAGCACCATTTTCTGCTAAAGAAGTCCTGAGCTGTGTCTTCCTTCCACAGTCTCCCTGTGAACTGTGAAACTCTGTAAGGTGCTGGGGTGCTCTGCAGCCATCCACATGCTGTGATGTGGTGGGCATTGCAGAAGGATCACCAAGCACCCAGGATAAGGCCTAAGAGTTCAGCCCTGGAGCTTCACATCAGCCTCTCAATACACAGAAAATACTGCTCAGGCCTGAACAGAAGCAAACAAACATCACTGGAAAGTCGTAGATGCATCTCTAAATACTAAATCTCTAAACAGTATGTGAAGACTCAACAACTTTTTTCGTTCAGTTTTCAATGGTCTTCAACCTCTCTTTCCACACCTCACCACCAGTGGACAGACCACAAGACAGGGACTGGGGGAGCAAAGTCCTTCCCACTTTAAGACACGACCAGGTTCATTACCATCTGATGAACCTGAACATTCATAAGTATATGGGACCTGACAAGATACATTCAAGAGCCCTGAGGGAATTGGCTGATGTAGTTGCCAAGCCACTCAGCATAATATTTGAAAAAGTCATGGCAGCCAGGGGAAGTCCCAGGTGCCTGGTAAAAGTGGAAACAATGTACCCATCTGGGAACTACTGACCTGTCAGCCTCAATTCTATGCTTGGAAAGTGGCAGTTGACCAACCTAATGGCCTTCTATGGTGGAGTGACTACATGAGCAGACAAGGGAAGGGCAATAGATGTTATTTATCTGGACTTCTCTAATGCCTTTAACAAGTCCCCCTCTAAACTGGAAAGACACGGATTTGAAGCATGAACTGTTCAATGAATGAGGAATTGGTTGGATGGTCCTATCCAGGGAACAGTGGTCAACAGTTCAATGTCGAGATGGACATCAGTGACAAGTGGTGTCTACGAGGGGTCTGTGTTGGGACCAGTGATTTTAATATCTTCAGGAATGACAGTCATGATCAAGTGCACAGTTAGCAAGTCTGTCAATGTCACCAAGCTGAGTAGTGAGGCTGACACATCTGAAGGATGGGATGCCATCCAGAAGGACCTGGACAAGTAAAGAAGTGAACATGGGAAAGTGAGGAGGTTTTAACAAGACCAAGGGCAAGGTGCTGCATCCAGGTCAGGGCAACCCCTGGTATCAGTACAAGCTAGGGGATGAACAGATCACGAGCAGCCCTGGTGAGAAGAATTTGGGCGTGCTGGTGGATGAGAGGCTGCACATGACCTTCCAATTCTGTACTTGCAGCTGAGAAAGACAATCCTGTCCCAGAAAGATAACTGTGTCCTTGGCTGCATCAACTCATCCTTGGCTAGCAGGTTGAGGGAGGTGATTCTGCCCCTCTACTCTGCTCTGGTGAGACCCCATCAGAAGTGCTGCATCCAGCTCTGAGGTCCCTAGCACAGGAAAGACATAGACCTGTTTAAGCAAGTCTGGAGGAGGGCCACAGAAATGACCCAAGGGCTGCAGTACATCTCCTCTGAGGACAGTCTGAGAGAGTTGATCAGCTTGAAGGAGACAAGGCTCCAGGGTAACCTTATTGCGGCCTTCCAATAGTTCAGCAGATGGATTTAGTAGGGCTTGTTGCAATAGAAAAAGGGGTAATGGTTTTAAACAAAAAGAGAGTATATTTATACTAGATATAAAGAAGAAAATTTTTTTACAATGAGGGTGAAACAGGTTGCCCAGAGAAGTTGCTGATGTCCCACCACTGGAAGTGTTTAAAGTCAGGATGGATGGGGCTTTGAGCTACCTGGGCTAGTGGAAGATGTCCCTGCCCCTAGCAGCAGGGTTCAAACTAGATGATCTTTAAGGTCCCTTCCAACTCAAAGCATTCTACGATTTCAAGAATAATTCTTAGTCAAATCTTGGATATGAAAAGATGTCTTTTTAAACACAAGGTCATCTGTAAAGTCCTGCAACCTTCCCAGACCTAAAAAAGACCAAAAAAAAAAGAAAAAAAAAAAAAGCCCACTATGTTTTCAATCACATTTCCACTAAAATTATCTGGAAAAAGTCAGCAGGCATTAAAAATCTTAGCCCAAATGACTGGAGCCTGTCAGCTGTATAGACCCATCCCAATACCTTTGACCAAGAAATTCTTATGCAATGTGCATCTTCTTGGGAAGACTCAGCAAGACAAGAGCTTTCAGAAGCAGATGCTGGCACTATGCACTTAAATGGAAACATTCATATATGTATGGACAGATAGATATGTGTAAGCATGTACAGACACTCACAGCACTGGATCTCTGCATTTGCTTAACAGAAACACTAATCATCACAACTATTATGATAATGTTATTTACATCTTTCCAGGCCTCAACATACAGCACCCTGTACAACATACACTACTTATGAATATCACTTCATCTATAAAAGTATCAAAGTGATTGACAAGAAAATTGACTAATTCAGTACAGATTTTTTTCTTTAATATTATTCAACAGATGTTAAAAACAAAGCGCACAGGTAAAGCTTCCATATGAACAGAAGGAAGAAACAGACAAAGATCTAAAAGCACATCCTTCACGAAGAAAAAAACAGTTATTGAGCATTTTGGTAGGCAATATGAAATCTGCCTCACTACAAAGGACTGGCTGCAGGGATTCTTTTCCCATTAAACTGCACTTAAGCCCTTAAGACATTCTAAAGCACCATGATAATGATGCCCCAGATCCAAGGAGCTCTGGCAGATTTTAAATGCTGAAAAATCTATGACAATCTTGGTCAGATGAATCATACACATACAGCTTTGCAAATGCACAGCAAAGTCAGTGCCTCAGAACTAGGGCATGTTCACAGTATGGTTAGTTTGGTCATGTCCAATGAATCCAGCATAGCTGGTGTTGGACCAAACATTCATGAACAATTCAGCCACATTACTCAGGTAGCACTTTTCTGGCAATTGAATAACCTGAGCTATCAAGCCTCTCAAGCTATTCAGATGCCTGAAGAACTAAGGAAAAAGCCATGTTCCATACATTTTTGTGTAAGGCTGTGTTCTACATCCTGTAACACACAAGATCATCTATAGAAAATACCCATTAACTCTATCTATACCTCAGTGAAAGCCATTCCAGAGATTCACACAATGCCACAGCACTGACACCATTGTGCTGAGGTGAAGCTCACTCCAGTTGAATATCCAGCTGAATGTTTTAGTCAGAGGCAATCTGAGCAGCCAACTGCCTTGCCTAAACTCTCTTTTTTCCCCTCAAATCAGCTTACACATGTGTTAACCTGCAAGGCTGCAGAGACACCAAACACAACACAAAAGAAATCTGACAAAATCAAGAGAGTGTTTAAAAGTGAAGATCTTTACTCTTACATAATTAATTACTACATCATATGAACTGTAAGCTTATCTTGAAAGCCACATTTTCTGCTGGAGTTTATTTTTACTTAACTAAAACATATTTGAAATATTAGAACATAAACCTCAAACTGCATAAAAGAAATACATTTACCTTAAACATATTTTTGCAGGCCTTGGTGTGTGAAATATGATTCTATAGTTTTCCTGTTAACTCAGAACATCTCTTAAATGTTTTTTATTCTTTGATAGTAACCACATTATTTTTTCAAACAATAACCAGCAATACAATGCTCTCATCTCTTGTATCCTGCATTTCAAGACAGAGAGGAGAAAAGATTTTATTTCAATGAAACCACAGCAATGAAATCTAGATCAAATTAATTGAGAGCTTATTAGATCAGAGTACTTAGTGTTTCTTCTCAGCATTTTATTCTGATTTGTCAGTTATCTACTACTATTATTATCATATTATTATTTTCCTGGATGGGTTTTGGGCTTTTTTTAGCTTCTTATTTGCTGCATGCTATGATATGGCAGGTTATCATTGTGAACAAGACTTACCTGAAGACCTTTTTTAGGCTGACTACTCAAATTCTTAAAATACTCTATCAGGTTGCTGCTTTCTCCTGGAACTTTTCAATTATACTGCGAAGTTTTATTTATACTGATCACAGATTTACAACAAGATTATTTCTTATTTATTTTTAGTTTAAATAAAAGTGCTCAGGCAGAAATGTAACCTACAAATGCTCAGTTCATAATGGCATATATTAAATATTTAAGAGAATGGCATTGATTCCCCATAGATAGACTTACACTGATTAAAAGCCTCTACAGTGACGTTAGTAGCCTCATTATCTGGAATAAATTTTGTCATCATTTCCATTACAATCTGTCACTTTCAAGGGTATAGATAATACTCAAAAAATAATTACTTATACTACATTTCCATGTAAAATCTTAAAACTAATTTCTAAATCTACTGCAGAATTTTTTTATTAATGCAGTTAAATTTTGCAGTATATAATAGAAAAACAGATTCTCAAATTTACTTCTCAAAAATGTTATCTGAAAAGTAGGCAGTCCATAATATGTTTTATCTCTTTTAAGATTTTTGTGAGGAAGACTAACTAAGGCCTCTTCTTCATTAGGAAAATAAATTGCAGAATAAGAAAATACTGGAGGCTAGGAAGTGACACAGAAGGCTCTGAATCACATTAATTTGTAGTTGAAGACAAGCAAGTGCAAAGCTTCCCAAGGAATCTCATGTCCTCCTCTGAATATCTTACAGCATTCAGAGAGAGGTAAAGTCCACTCAAACTACTCTTTATGTTCTTCCTTTCTTATACAGTGGTCATTTATGATATTGTTGCTCAGAGCACGGGTTCTTGCAATAATCTGCCTTTTTTTAGAGAAAAAGCTGAACCACACCAGTCTCTCTTCATCACTCACAGCACTGCAATTAGAATCAGTGTCCCAGCCTACTTTATAGAACATCTCAACTCATATATATACTTATTTCATCATACTACTTTAATGGTTTCAGATAGAGAAAGCTAAAACGGAGATAATAATAACTATTTCCTCAATTTATTAGAAATTAATTATTTCACTTGTAGTGTACTTTTCAAAATCAGTTTTTCAACACCAGTGCCATCAAGATATTAGAAAATCTATTTTGTTTACTAACTACAAGAGGTTCTATTTCCACATTTAGATCATGACAGCTGCAACAAATATATAATATATACACGCATTAGGCATATATTCATATTTAAGTCACTTGAAGATAGCATTAATAATTAGGTTTGTACAGAGCTCCTTCTGGCTTTCTGAACTTCTTTGTGCCAAGAGGAGATTATAATTTTTATTGACATTTATAAACAAACAATGGCTCAAGTTTAAAGCAAAGTAGTGAACAACACTACCCAGAGAAATGTAACACCATGTTTGGACGTGTTAACAGCTATTACCCTTTGCATCTGCAAAGTACATCAGTGTTTGAGAGATGTACAGATCTACATCTTAAGGAATTATATTCCAAACAATTGTTTGCCTTAGCAGTTTGTTGAATTGAGGCTTTCCAACTTTTCAGCCTCAAGAGCGCCATGGTTAAACCAACAGACTGCTTCAAAATGTGAACTTTATAGAACACAAATAACATAAAAGTACTCAAATGTAAAACAAGGAAATTCCAAGTGGAAAACTGAAAATATGGCAACAAATCAAGACTGTAAGGAGCAAGTCCTTCTCCCTCCTGAACAGTGCCCCAGAGTTTCCTCTAAAACATCAACTGAGAAAGTTTCACTCTTTAATATGTATAGATTTGTGTCTATCTAAGCATTTCACTTCAGTTTCTAAAGCTGAGCTATAGTGATATGTTCCAAAATTTTGCTCTCTGACTCAAAGCAAAAATAACACATGCTAACGTCATACTTAAATATATCATGCCACTAGTAATATCTTGACATACATTTATGCTAATAAAAACATCTACCTACTGGTATGATAACCTTTCATGCTTATATTCTGTATGTGTCACAAAATTTGTCAGCACTGGGGGCTTTCCAGTTATTTTATTATTAAAGCAAATGGAAACAGAAACTTAAAAGGACAAGCTCAAGATAACTTTGGGCATAGTGATACATACGTTAACAGAATATATTAAATATCTTCCAGAACAAGCTACACAAAGTGTATTTTCCTATTCGGTACAATCTGCAGTAACGCAGTTTGATGATAAAATGTCATCCATCTGCATTCTAAACGCTCCAATACCCTCTTGCATGTCAAACACCTTCCTTCAAACTTTTAGCTTCTGTTGACACGTCATTAGGGAACGTTTTGAAAATCTCTCTGGTTTGAAATATATGCATTTTGAAACACAGAGTGTCTGGAAGACTTTTAGCAATTCTCTCTAGGTTTCGGACATGAAGTTTATTTTGCATCTTCTATAGCTTCATGTATCTGAGTAAGACAAAAGTTCACAGTGGCAATTCAGTGAGCACCCTGGAGACTTTCTAGTCTCCTATCAAGTCATATATTGATGACAGAGATGAACTACTGACCTAAGGCCTCCAAAATCTATTCCTCTGCAAAGTCTTGGCATTTTCAGGCTTTTCATGGCTGAGGTGCCAAATTCATCTAAACTCCCTGCTGCAGAATTAAGAACTCTTACAGACTCTACCACGAATTTAAGAAGTATGTAGACTTCAGGAAAGAGTCTTAGTCAAGCAGCTGGTACATCTAAATAAATAATGGATATTAGTTCTCACCAGGAAAGGGAAGAAAAAAAAAAAAAAGAGAGAGAGAAAGAAAAAATCAGAACAGCAGCATCTTTGATGGTATGCTACATTTCAATCCAATTCTGATTAGAATTCGTTACTTTTACTCATGGCAGCATTGTATGTCATTGCTTATCCCAGAGCTAAGCAAAGTTGTACTGGGAGGAGTCTCTTAGTGGCACAGAATGCGCAAGCCACATTAGTGAGAGCCTGTTTGGGCCAATGCATAGGCCAAGAATTGTGAGAATCCAGAACTCAGAGTTGTGCTGAGAAGTTTAAAAGCTTGATGTATCTCATCCCACATCAGTATTTAATTATCTGATAAACTTGGTGCAGTTTTTTACATTCCTACAGATAATTTATAATATAATTTTAATTCTGACACACCATTACTCTTCCCACAGTCATTTAAGATTTATAACAGGTACACTGCACATATTCATCCACTGTGTATGTAAAAGGAGTTTCTACAAAAACCCCCAACAACTGAGGATATTTTGGATAGCTGTATATTATTTGCATTCTCTACCTTTCAAAGATATTTTTCCTGGTCATTACAATCCTAGCTGCAGTGTATTTTATGTTTCTGAATGTAATTTCTAAAACTATTCCTCTAACTCACAGATGAAACTGAATTAAAAAAGGATAGGTGTTCAAAAGTGACAGGACTGAAAGTGCTAAAACACCAATTGGAATTTCATAGTGGCAGATGTCAGTATTTTATCATTCATTTATATACTAATTGAGAAGTCCCTGAATAGGTGACTGAACAGTAAGATTTTGGTTTCCAGTTTCTTTTTTATTTCATCTTTAACGTTAACTTGCCAAAAAGAGATTTTTGTGGTATTTCAAAAAAAAACCTAGTAGAAGAGGCTTTTGACCAGCATACAAGTAACTACATTTCAGGTTCAACCAGAAGCCACAGAATGAAACAGCACACTGAGGTTCTTCTTTTCCTTTTGTAACATGTCAAATGCAATTTTCTATAATTACACTGTTTCTTTATCATTGAAAGATAATTGGGAAGGAATTTTTATAATTACTCTAACATGCCTAAGTTATAGAAAGAATGTGTATTTTAAAAGACTTGAAACATAATACATCTGTTCTTAATAAAAAAAAAAAAATTTTCAATTTGGGCGATTATAAGTGTAAGATTTTAAACTATTAAAACATGAATTACCTGAACTGTGAATACAATACGAAAGTTTTACTTACTCCTACAGACTTCTCAACATGTAGCATCATCCAACAAGTTACTAAAACTGTCATAATCTGAACCACAAGCAAATCATCGTACACATTCCATCCCTGAAGATCAAAGCTAAAATTTTACTTTGTTCACCATAAAGTAATCAGAGTTTAAAACTCATTTCACTTCACCACATAAAGCTTGAAACTGTCACTGAACATTCTGTATGTCTGTAAACTATTATACCAAACTGTTTGAAAGATATTATCTGTGCCTTCTAAACTCCTTTACACCAAAAGAGCAATTTGCCTTTTCATATAAGTCATCATCTCATAAGACAATACCAGGAAAAGAGTTCTTTTTAGGAAGGGCATGATTAAACAGCTTTGGATGCACTTAACTCCTCATTTAAAAAACACTGCAGCTGCCCAAATTAAGACAATGACTATTAAAAAAAAAAAAAAGGCTCTGTACTTCTTCATACATCATACAAAATGAAAAATACACAATTATTGTACATGATAAGTGCTGCAAACAAAATAACATTATGAGAAAATTGTGATCAGCCCATTAAACTGGTTAGTGAGCCCTGAACTGTGTTAAGCACATATCCATTACATCTACAGATTGCTGTAATTAAGTTTTCTGCTTTTTATGACATAACTTTTCATGAACAGTTCAACATTTTATAAATTTCTTTCAATGAGGTAAAATTAAATATGTTTGCTAATAAAGCCTCTATAATGAGGATATTAAGTGCAATCCTTGTAATTCTCTGAATTGAGACTGAAGTACTGCCCTTAGTAGAGGATAGCTGGGCCAGGGACCAAATGAGCATACCTGGACATTTCCAGGTCTCAAGGGAACAGGATGGGATGTATCTAAGGGTGCTAAGGAAGCTGACTAATGTCACTGTGATACAAGTCTCTTCTTTGGAAGGTCACAGTAATCAGGTAAAGTATCTGATGTGAAGACTATAAAAAGACAGATGTGGTATCCTTCAAGAAGGAGGCTCAAAGGGAACTACAAGCCATCCAGCTGAATCCAAGGCCATGGGAAGACTACAGTGCAAATCTTCCTGGAAGTCATTTGTATTCACAGGAATGGAAGTCCCTGATCAACCTGACAGAGAAATGGTAGACTCAAACGATGAGGGGAGAGTAAAGACTAATTTACCACAAATTTAGGAAGTTTTTGGAAGTCTACCACAGTGTTCTTGTTGTTACTATCAACTAGTGAAAGAATAATTATAGAAAAGACAGAGACCAAATCATCCCAGAAATATATAATAAGAGCCTCAGATGGAAAAGGCACTAGTCGCAACAAGTGAAATTCTAATAAAATAGAATGAAAAAAATCTTCACAAAGAGGGTGGTCAAACCACAGAACCAGTTGATCAGAGATGGTGAGGAATAACTAACCTTTAAGACATACAATACTTGGTAGGACAAGGCCCTGACTAACCTAATCTTACTTGAACAGGGAACTAGAGTGTATGACCTTGAAAGTGCCTGTCCAACCTAAGTCATTATATCACTCCAGAATACACACATTCATCTTGTATGATATTAGCTTCAGTCAATCAGACAGGTCCAGCTGTTCCAATCAGAGAGATTACTGCTTCTCTAAGCACCCCTGAGGTTGCTTCTGCAACTGGTCCCTGGACTCAGAATCAGATTCCCTGAATCTGCTTTAGTTATAATCAGCCTGGACAGCTTAAATCGTAGCTCTTTGGTAGACCTTTTATTTGGACTATAATAAAGGTTTGAACAGGCTTTTCTGCAAGCAGATCTGAATGAGTGATGACTTCTGGCAGGAGGGTAAGACAGGCAGCAGAGGGTAAGATAGTAAGCAGTAATCTCTCAAAACAGCTGTTTGTAATATGCTGACACCCGTCCCAGCAACTATTTAAATTGTTTAACCAACTACATCACGAAAAAATTCTGACTTGGTCACCAGAACTAGCATTCAATGAAGCAATGATCTTTGTCAGGTAACACAGAGACTCAAATAAGGTAGTGTGAGTGAGGTAAGGAGCAAGGAGTAGAAAATCAACAAAATGCACAAGTTTTGTCACACTTCCCTTACTGCTCAGAGAATCTGCAGCTGCAGACACTGGTAATGATGTAATGGTCATTAAAAAAAATAGTATTTAGATCATTCAAACATCACTGAAATATAAGGTGACTGTTACATTAGAATCTACAGATCCCTCTGTGCAAAATCAGCTCAGTGGTAAAAGTTCTGAACAAAGCTTGTAACAAAGCAAAGGCTTAAGGGGAGGAAAGATCAGACAAATTCAGGGAAGCAAAATCCACCAAGAGTTATTAAAAATATATAAACCTCATCCAGCTCAGAAAATCCTTAATCAAAAAAAAAACCAAAAAAAACCAGAGACTGAGAAAGTAATAAAGAGAGGTTTCATTTATATACATGTACCCTGTCAGAGACAAGACAGGGGACTAGACAGACCTTTGGGGTATGCAATACAAGCTCCTTGATTCTAAAGTCTCACTTACTCAAATAATGCCAGCCTGTAAACTGGAGAATCATGAGTGGAAAACTACAGCCCCTATTCACCTTGTACTTGAAAGTTTAAATTTGAGCTTACAGAATTCAACCAGTTCTTAAGCTTTTCTGTGGACCAATCAAGTGTAGAGCATTTTTAGGCTATCTGAATATCAGGAGATAAAATAATGAACTCAAAAATATTTAGTCTATTACAGTTTCGCTAACAGTGCATTTTAAATTTTGTTTGGTTTAAAATTTTCTTGTGTTACTATAGAGAAAACAAGACAAGCCTACAAATTGTAAATCTGTGTCAGAAACAAAAGTTCTAATAACACCTTCATCTATGACTTAATGGAATCATTAATGGATCAGAGAGAAAAAGGAGACCATGAAATGGTTTGTACAATTACCTCAACCAGCAGAAACTATACACCAGAGATTCATAGTTCAAGCTGTATTTACTCAATCAAGTGCACTCTTACTTCTTTAGTAGTTTCCTGCAACTCCTTTGCCAGTTCAAAACCTTATTTCCATAGTGTATTCCCACTGAGCTACGTTTGCAGCACCAATCACCTATTCTTCAGATCAAAAAAGGTTTGTCATAAAGATCAGAAGTAACATATTGATAAAATATTGGAGAGTATTGAAGAAATGTTATTTTTTCTCCATCTAGAATATCTTGGGAATACCAGTGGCAGTCTCTTTTAGTCCTGTTGAAAGAAACAATGGGTTTAGATTATGGTGTATACAATAGCCTTCACACCTTTGCTGATCATCGTGCAAGGATGAAACTACAGCAAGTACTTCATTCTCTAAATGTCAAAGATAGTGCCTCTATTTCTGCTCTTGAAATCCCTCTCTCTGCATCTTTTGTTGACTCTACTCTGCTTCTACTGAGTAAAAATATCAGTGCAGTGTTTTTAGTTTTTTATTTCATCCTATCCATGAAGTTTCACTTTGTACTGAAGGATTGAATCTGCTCTTTAAACTACAGCAGTACTATCGGTCCTTACAATTCACTGGTCATGTTGTGAAACAAGCACCTTTGTGCCTTATTCCCTCATACACCTCATACTAGAAAGTAGTCTTGTGGAAACATTCACTAGCCTTTTCAGCTTGGGCCTTAAAATTCCTTTTATTCTGATGCCTGAAGAAAACTGAAGAGACTGCATCGTTACTCAGTCAATCACCAACCACACCAAATATTGCAGTCTCACAGTTTCCTTATATTTTGGAACCATATACTGCATCTTTTCTATGCTTATACTTACACTTATACTTTAAGTATTTTTCATCAGGAGCAATCACGTTGCTCCTCTTTGTACCTTCCCTTAAAAAACAGGCTTCTTATCCATTACCAGAGTATTATTGTTCTACAATAGTACAAATTAATGATACCGATCAATTAGAAAAGGACTTTCTACAGAGTCTATAAAATCTTCTCAATTACTCAATTTTATTCTTATTGTGTTAAATTTACAGTTATCAGAAGAGAGCCTATCCTTCTTTTTGGTTTTTTTTTTTTTGTTTTTAGCTATAAAAACAACTGGAAAGTTCCTTTAAATCACTTGTTCAAATGTCACAGAGATAAAGTAGGACACGCAAATAATTTGGGTTTGGGGTTGGTTGATTTAAAAAAAACCCCAAACATACTCAAAATTGAAGTTATTTAATGAACTTTAAATGCCTTCGATTATATCATTGCAGACTAATTATCCAGGTACAAATACGTAATATTTTTCCAAAGTGTAATGTAACAGCCTAATTCTACTGCACTGGCTACATAGTATAAATAATACGATACTTAATCACTGATTCATATGACTATAAAACAAGACACTGATGTGGACCAAAGTTCAGTGAGTTTTTGTTCCACTGAGACAAAGTGATTCATATAATAGACATTTTCTAAACTGAGAAACTGTGCCATATTAACTCTTCCATAAAAGAAGGATTAAAGTATGATACAAGTCCTTAACTGGCCAGAAGGTTTGACATACAGAGGCATTTTAGGGTCAAAGAAGTGCTCTAAAACAAAAGGGAGTTAATAGAAGTTTCAATAGTTTTCACTTCTCATTCAGACAGTCACTAAAAGATCTTTGCCTTATTTTTAAAATGTGAAGATAAAAAGAAACTGGGATTCTACTAAGAGCTATTTGGGTTATACAGTCACATTGGCTATGCTTCACTGATGCCCATAGCACTGACAATGTTGCATTTTCCACAAGCTTTACAGGACATTTTCAGCTCCTCCATTTCAATACACTGTGTTTCACCTGTTAGATCCAAAACGTGAGGAAAGCTTTTCTGTTGTTTCTGAGATTTCTATAAATCCCATTGAGCTTCTTCACTGATGGTCTTCAAGAATTCATATTTTGATTTTTCAATGTACTAACTGTTGTAAGCTAACTGGTGCTACCTATTGAGACCAATCAATCCTTTCTCCCTCACATCATCAAACATTGAGTAAAACTTCTCAAACCCGAAGCTAGTGTAGAAAAGTAACATCACTGACTTAGAATGATCAGTACCATTGACAATTATTACAGCTCAACTGAAAATCAACAACCTGCATGCCATAACAATGGAAAATACCACTACTAATATCCTGCATGCAATGAAAGCAAATACTTTCACTCCAACTAGTAGTTCTAAAAGAACAGAAAAAAAAGGATAAAGACAGATGTTTCACAAACATCAGTAACCCTTTTGCATCTATTTTTTGTTTGAAATTTTAACAGGTAAACGTTTAAAGAAACACAAATATCACTCAGCACTAGTCAAAACAGACACACTTTGCTAATCTTTTTGAATGTTTAATTGTCAAGAACTGAACAAAGATTATTTCAACTTATTAAATTTAAATAGAAGGTGGTGCTAGTGGCTACAGGCCTTTGTTCCCTTAATTCTACTTTCTTTCTTTCTTTCTTAGCAACCAGATACTTCGGTAGCTACTGTTTTCCAAAGAACTTAGTAAGAATTTTNAAGTGAGTATGAGTTCTAACTAAATCACACTAGGGTACACTTTGTTTTCTGCATGTAACACCTTTATACAACTACAAATAAATAATGGTTGGACTTTACATTAGAAGTCTTTTATAACATAAATGAGTCTATGATTCTGTGCTTTCACTAGGCATTCACTGAACTGCTTTTCATCACCTCTACTTAAAGTCATTTGAAAGAACAAGTATGGTAAGCAACAGTGTAAAAAG
>VXBX01003009.1:252488-268643 GCA_013400415.1 Scytalopus superciliaris
CATGCAGGCCAGTAGCTACAGTTTTTATCTAGCAGGGTCAAATTATCTGCTGACACAAGTATACTAATTTCAATGAAGTCCTATTATTTTACTCTGGTTTTGGAGGGGTTTTTTGATGGAAACATAACTGTAAATGTGTATCAATACCTCTACCTTACACATGACACTTTCCTGGAAATAAACTGCATAAAGAAAACCCAAATTATATTTTATATATAAATCTGTCTTTCCCACTTATTGTTATCACAGACTATTTGCTCTTGTCCAGTAACATATCTAAATCTATTAACAGAGTAGAAAGTTTATGTATGCTGTTTACGTGTATTTTTGTCCTCTCACAACAGATCTATTACTGAGGAGTATATAAATAAGATACAAACAAATAAAATCATATCTGTCAGCAAGGCATCATCTATCAATTGCAGACTTACACTGTGAAAACCTAGAGATAAACAACAGATATAATTCATACATGGAGACAGCTTTAAAAAGTTATGAAGCAGAAAAACAAAGGACTTCAATAAACAAATGCTCCAAAAGACAATTTCTGGCTAAGGAGAAACTTGTCACTGAGAAACACTTCCTTTGCAACTTGAGAGACACCAGAAACTGTATGTAATTAATGACAGATGTTTGCTTTCTTTTTACTTCAGTTTGGGAAATAACAGCAAAGAGAGGAATACAATTTTTTTTTGTGTAAAAAAGACTTCCTACATTATGTTGAGCTCTGTACAGACAGAGAATTACACAGAAAAGAAGTTCTTTAAACAGTTTTTTGACTGAGAAATCAATAAATAGTAACTCATTTTAGCAATGAACAGCTTCAAGAAAAGTTACTCTGACAGATAACAAGTATCTCCTTAAACTGCAAAGCTAATGAAAAGTGGTTTCATGAAATTCTATCTAATACAAACCACTGGTAGCCAGTGAGATGAGTTTTCCAACTGAAGCATTATCCACAGCTAAGACATGCATGGCATCTCCCTTCTGTGCTCTTTCTTTCATGCCCAGGAATAGGTTAGTTCATGCTGAAACTTTTTCATCTGAGGACAATAAAATTTTCCCTTCATCTGGCCACTTACTTCTAATAGAATTCTAAGGACTGTCTTTTTCTCCAAACTCTACCCTGTAAACCACAACGGGCTAAGAGACACCAATTTCATAGGTAAGAAAACTGAGGAAGAGAGAGGATGAACAAATATACACTCTGAAATAAAATACAGCAGAAAAGAAATAGTCTAGGAGATTCCTGGACTATGTGGAAGACGATTTTCTGACAGTTGGTACATGAGCCAAGAGGCAAAGTGCTTCACTGAAGTCTGTGAATAGAGAAGGATGATGTGAGGGTCAGAGACCATCTAGGGCACAGGTGGACATGAAATGTTAGTTTTTGGTTCTCAAAGCAGTAAGGAAGTGGGTCAGCAGAACTGCCACCTCAGATTACCAGAAGGCACACTTTGACCTGTTCAGGAGACTAGTTGATAGAATCCCTTGGGAGACCGTCCTAAAGAGAAAAGATTTTCAGTAAGGCTGGACATTCCTCAAGAAGAAAATCCTAAAGGTACAGGAGAAGGCTCTCCCCATGTGCCAAAAGTAGAGCTAATGGGAAAGACAACTAGCCTGGTTGAACAGAAAGCTTTTCTGAACTCAATGAAAAAAAAGAGACACCTGGGACAGAACAACCCCATGCAATACTATAGGCTCGAGGCAGAAGGGATGGAGAACTGCACAGTGGAAAAGGACCTGGAGGTTCTAGTTGACAGTGGCTGAACATGAGCCAGCAGTGTGCCCAGGTGGCCAAGAAGGCCAAGGGCATTCTGGTATTTATCAGCAATGTGTGTCCAGCAGGACTGGGGAGGTAATTGTCCCCCTGTACTCACCACTGGTGAGGTCACACCTTGAATCCTGTGCCCAGTTCTGGGCCCTTCACTGCAGGAAAGACATTGAGGTGCTGGGGAGCATCCAGAGAAGGGCACCAGAGCTGGTGAAGGGTCTGAAGCACAAGTCTTGTGAGAAGGAGCTGAGGGAACAGACTTGGTTTAGTCTGGAGAAAAGAGGCTCACGGGAGACCTTATCACTCTCTACAACTACTTGAAAGGAGGTAGCAGTCAAGTTCCTCTCCCAAGGAACAAGTGATAGGATGAAAGAAAACTGATTCAAGTTGTGCCAAGGGAAGTTTACATGGGATATTAGGAAAAATTTCTTCACTTAAAGGGTTGTCAAGCACTGGAACAGGTTGTCCAAGGAAGTGGTGGAGTCATGTGTAGATTTGGCACCCGGTGACATGGTTTAAGTGGTGGACTTGGCAGTGCTTACTTAACAGTTGGACTTGATGAGCTTAAAGGTCTTTTCCAACATAAATGATTCTATGATTCTATGACACATGTTTTCTGTGCTGGCATAAGACAGTATGTGCAATGAACAATGACTGGTAGACTTTCTTAGGAAAACATAAATCAATGTTTATTCTCAGGTAACTTTTCCATCACCAAGTTACCAAGCAGTTTTCTCTCTGTTACACATTTCCACTAGTTCTCTGAATCTTGACTTCCTGACTAGACAGTGGGACAGTACTGAAAAGGAAAACCAGAATGATTTTCTACTTTCCCTAGCTCAAATTCTGGCAGTTAAGCTTTCTTCCATAGTGGAGAGAACTGGATTTAAATATCCAAAGGCAGAAGAATAATCCTGCTTCCTCACAACCTGAACAGCTAGTCTGTGAACAGAGCTATTGTAAAAAAGGAGGCACTGCTGTCACCCTACTTGGTCTTGCAATTGCTGTCTGCCATGGATGAATTTCCTGAGGAGATTAAACCTGCTATCAGTAATGCAGTATCACCAATACAGCATGCTTATAAAGGTCTACTTGGTCAAGACCCTGACTTAGAAGGAATGATTCATTCTGGATAACTGCAATTCAACTAACTGCCACTCAAACTCAGCCTTTAGAAGGCTGCAGTACTTCTGTGTTTATTCAAAAGCAAAATTTCTTGCACCTGGGATATTTCACAGAATCATAGAACATGCCAAACTGGAAGTGACCCACACGGATCACCAAGTCCAACCCTTAGCTCTGCACAGAACCCCAGGAGTCACACCATGTGCCTGAGAGTATCATCCAAACACCTCTTGAACTCTGTCAGGCTTTGTGCTGTGAGTTCTCCAGGGAGCATGTTCCAGAGTCCAACCACCCTCTGGGGGAAGAACCTTTTTCTAATATCCAACCTAAACCTCCTCTGGCACAACTTCAGGCCATTCCCTTGAGTTCGGTCACTGGTCATCACAGAAGAAGTTGCAGATGGCAATGAAGTCTCCCCTCAGTCTCCTCCAGGCTGAGCAGACCAAGTGATCTCAGCCACTCCTCATATGGCTTCCCCTCTACTTCCTTCACCATCTTCATTGCTCTCCTTTGGACACTCCCTAATAGCTTAATATCTTTCTTATATTGTGGTGACTAAAACTGCACACAATATTCAGGATGAGAACATTTGTGTTAAAACTAGTTGGTCACAAGACAACACCTCAGTGGGTCTTTTGATAACCACATTTCAAAACAGAATGGAATAAAACATAACACACAACAAGGTCCAGAATCTGATAGCTGATACACTCTGAATCTATATTTTAATAATGTATTAGTAACATTTTTCTAACAAAGATTTTTGATTGTAACTTTCTGCAGTTTTAAAAAGCAGACCACCTCCAAATAAACACATAGCCTCAAATGCCCACATTAATTATCATCCAAGTTAAAATTTTTACATCTATCACATATTCCTGGCAGCTGACAGAGCAGAATAAAAACAACAGTTTGCCATAGTATAGGAATCTAATTCAAAAAAGCAACACAGTTTGTCAGCAGGTTTCAGGTGTACTAGATGGCTGCAGAAACCTATGGAGGCCTCTTAGTTGATACAGCTCGCTTTTCAGCTCCACTTCCCAGTTGTTTTGGCTCAAAGCAGACTGAAGTAAACACTATAAGAAAAGATTCCATTAACCCATGAAGCCTATAGTTCAAGTGTGCATATCTGGCTTCTCTAACTAAATGACATGCAAAATTCTTCCACTCAGTTTTCACTTTCTGATGACAAAAAGCATGATCAGTTACTTTGTGGATGACAAGAACTAAAACGGCTGAAACATTGTGATTGCTCAACAGAACAGGACTGGTGCAAGTACAGGCTGATCAGGAAAAGGCTGTGATAAGCTCGAATGTACTCAGTAAAAATAGTCATCAGAAAGTCTGGTATGAATAGGAAAAAAAAATTGTCTTTGAACATACCCCAAAAATGTTTTAAGTTTAAAAGGTAATGTAACATGGCAAAATCTGTCGTATTTTCAAGCAGCTGAAGACATATATCGCAATCATTATTTTAGGATGACAAAAAAAAAGAAAAAAAAGATTTTTCGAACCACAGTCTTCAAATAGCAGTAAAATATTCCAAACAAAATTCATAATGAGTCAGTTACCTAGCATTTTAAGGTAAGAATATAGAAGTTTGAAACATCTATAATTAACTGAAGGCAAGGAAATGAGACAACCTACGAAAGTCGAATACTGAGAATATATGGAGAATTGACCTGAATTTCTTGAATTGGAGAGTATGTCTCCAATACTGTTCTTCAGAGTTTCTTAGAAGAAGGAATGAAAGGACAAAGGGGAAAAATTTACAGCAAAGATAAACAATATAAACTTCTGGTCTTTTCTTCACTGGGACTTATTGTCAAAGCACACTATTTAATAACCACACCACTACAAGGAAATACATCTTTTAAATCATCTGCATTATTATCTTCATCCACTCCTAAAAGGAGACCAGTCTTCAATCTTAACTCTGTTTTCCTTATTTAAAATGTAGCTCAGAACACAGAAAGTATTAACTAAAATCACATCTCAACAATAACCATCATAATAGAGCAACTGAAAATGTACAACAATTACCAAGACTAGTCAGAGGATGGGACAGTTTTAGAGACAAAGTTCATACTAGTGCACCCATTATAGTTTTTGTTTACAGTTCTTTTTACATGACCTGCAGCGGTATCTATTAGAATTTGATATAATGATGTTAAAACAGGTTCCACCAATCAGAAAGAAAACAGGAGCAAAGAAATAGCAGTTCCCTAGAACTTCCAGAAATTAAGGTCAAATGTCAAAAGAATGCATGTTTTTTCCAAATTATTGCCCTTCTCCCAGATCAACAAATATTTGAATTCAAGTAACAACAATTTATATATAAAATAAAAACAAAAAGTTTTGTAACACAGAGACCTCCTTGAACATTATTCATTACATAACTTTCATTCACCCTCAGTCCAGGAAAAGCCAGTTAACTGGTCTTCCAAATATAAGAGGTTTTCACTTGAAAAATCTCAAAATCATTGACAAGACAACAGATTCATTCACACCTACACTTTCAGTTCTTAAACTCCTTACAACCAATTTATAAACAGCATGAAAACAGAATTTGAATCCTAAAGTACCAAACGTTATGTAAAAGTGGATCATTTTTAAATTACTGTTTTGTACACTGATAGTTTTTTATCTTGCTTGGCCCTTAAGAAACTTATCCAGCCTTCAGACCAAGATATCAAATGTCAGTTACAGAATCACTCAATATTGACTTAGTTAATGAAGACTTCATTTAAAAATACAATATGCAAGTGCTTCTCTCTGAAAATGAGAATTACATTTCTTAATTAATTTTTGGTAAATAATACCAGCAATAAGCTGTAAAATATGCTATGACCCTCAACAGAATTATAAAAATAAGCAGAAATTTGTGAGCAACAATTCAACATCTAATAACAAGAGCATGTGTTATTTAGTTATCCATAGTAGCAAAAGCAAAACATTCATACCTGCACCTGGAATGATTGCCAACTTTGTTTCAACTAGGCCCATTTTAGCAGAAGAGGCTAAAAAATAGAACGTAAAGGAGTTCTTACCACAATGATAGGAGACAAAAACCTATGGAAGATATGTAATGATGACCTACAAGCTTGGTAATTTATTATGTTTCCTTCAAAAAGAACAAATCACTTTAACAAGCATTTGTTTATGAAAATCTTCAAATAGATTCAACTGTTCTGCCTTTACTAAAAGATCCAACTCTTTCTTACAGGAAAAGTTCTGTACGTTATTGATTTTCATACAGCAAGTAAGCAATTACAGTGAGTAACAGAGACTTGCTTCCAAATATAAAATACTAAACAAAAAAGGCTGTTATTACTTAACATCTTAAAAATGGGTTAGAATTCCATATCTAATTATTTGAATTCTTGAGGCAACAGAATATTCTCTAATGTCAAATAGCTTTATAAACCCTAAGTTTCTGGCAACAGTTCAGGATGAAGTTTCCATCTACTTTCCATCAATTGGCTTCACAGTTCTGATGGCTTATTAGCTCAAGGTTCCCCTTCTCAAGTGTTATTGTCACTTTTACAATTTAATTTCTAGTGTAATATTACTCTCCCTTGCAACTTTTGCTTTTTCCTTGCCCTCTGTTTAGATAAAATCAAATCTCCATCTAGAACATGTCAAACGCATAAGAATAACTAAAATATAAAAATAATGACATAACCTTTCTGGCAATACTGATAAAATTATGGTCATAAGAATAAAATAAACATGCAATAAAACCAATCCAGTTATCAGTGGTAAGTTGAAGTTAAACCTTACCAAGTACTTACACAATTTTCTGCTAAAGCCCTTTAAAACAATGGGTTATAAACAATGTCAAATACAAAGTTTTATAAGACTGTTGACAACAGATGGATTAGCCAAGTCATCTGTAACACTAGTAATTCTATAAATAGAATTCAGACCTACCTGCCACCCGTATATCACAGGCTAATGCAAGTTCTAGGCCACCACCTAAGGCAGTTCCATCTATTGCAGCAATAGTAGGTACAGGTAGATTGGCTGAAAAAGAAAGTATCAATTAACATCAGCATCATAAAGAATATCTCTGAAACACCATTCATTACATTTTGTTCATGGTACAGTCATACTATGGGAAAAAAGTGTGATAAAATAAACTGCGACTAAAAATTGATTGATCACTAATGCTTTGGCAAAAAATTGACCGTCCCTATCACTCTGTGGCTGAATAGATTTTCAAATCTTTTTCTCTGGCTTTGGCTTTTTTTTGACAAAAATCTGAGAAGTAAACTTCAGGAACATAGATGGCAGAACTAGACAAACAATAAACAGGAATACTTAGAAAAAGTGCTTACACAAATAAAGTGATTCATTTGATGCATTAATTACAAATAATACTTCCTTTTCCGAGTGAACTAGCTAGTTCTTAACTTTAGAAATTGTGCTACCTAGCTTACTTTCTTCCTTAGTGATAGACACACCTTAGACAATTTCATTTAAAAAAAAATCCAATTAAATGTTAGTGCACCATGACAATTAGTATACAAACTCATAGTCTCTCCCTGGGTAACAAACAAAACATGCAATTAATGAAGGCTACTTTAGCTGCTGATCAACGTGTTTTTATGATTAACAACTAATAAAAATCTAATCATCTTTAAGAAAAGAACAAAAGCATAGCAATACTTTTCAAGACTGTAACAGATGCTTTAAACCAAAGTCTCTCAGTTGTTAGTTTCGATCATGATTAATAGTGAATTCTGAATCAATTTCAATGCCAAAAGAGACTCCTGACTACTGTTTGCAACATCAAGCTCTTTCAGTGACTTAAAAGAGCTCAAGGCATCCATTATACTTGCCCTCTACCACAGAAGGCACAGGAGACAGAGGAGTAGGAGCAAAATCTGCTCCTTCTCTATTCACTTCTTCTTAGTTATAGAGAAATGCAACTCTCGTTTCCAGCAGGGCCAGGTTGCTGACAGGAACTAGTTAACCTCATCAACACAACCAATTTGCAAAAAGTCTTGCAATCGTGCTAGCTGACAAAGCTAGCCATTCTCTTAAAGGAATATGCCTTTGCCATAGATAAATGGAAAATAATTTCTCTGAGCACAAAGGCATGGTCATGGTTAACTGCAGTTTCCAGCAGTTACTGCCTGTATGAATGTTCCATTTATCAGAGACTAGCAAACAGTATCTTGAGCACTATTTGCATGACTTTGCAGTACTCCAAGGCAGAATACTTTCCCTAAGATAAGCAAGTTCCAGAATTAGCTATGGTGCAATTCAAGTAGACTATTACACACGGAAATGAAACTTAGAGAATGAGTATTACAAACTAGCTTGTTTTCAAGAATTACAGCCAGCATTCCTATCAGAAAATAATAGAAACTATTCATTCAAGGGGAGAAAAAGCAGTTTGATACAATATTAGAATAGACAGATGTTAGAATCATCATTTCCAAAGGATATTAATTTTAAAGGATCATCTGTCATGGAAGTTGACAACGAATGAAAGGCAAAATACAAATTCTTTGTAATAGCTCTGTGCACATCTACCAAATGAACTGAAGAAATCAATCCGTTTAACATGTTCCTGTGAAACATCAGAAAAAGTAACACAGAAATAAGTTTGCAACTGTTCATGATTGTAAACGGAGTTTCCAGGCTACTACAACTTGTTACCAAGGCTAAAGCTACTTGGAATATTAGTATTTTGTAGGATAAGAGACAGTTTAATAACTTAAACACACAACTGCCAAAACTGTTAGACTGTAACAAAAACAGGGATAATGTTTGACAAATAATGCCCTGTAGACTTAACTGAGTTTATGCACTCAAATTTTAGGAAGAATAAATTACATAAATAGACAGGTCAACCTCCACAATGATTCTACATGACAAGACTCATTTGCTATGAATTATTAAAAAAAATATGTAAAGCTTTGCCAAGAAGCCTAGTGGGTTTATTCTTTAACATTCCACATTTTTGTCACACTCTGCACAACAAAATATAAATTTCAGGCAATTGGTGTACTACTAATCATTATTGCTAAATTCTAGATCTGATAGGGATTTATCAACATGCAATCATGAAGTGCACAGTGAGGTGAAAAAAGAATTGCACACACACACACACATATATATATAAAAAGAAACAAATTAACTAAATGGGAGTGTGCAAATCAGAGACAAGAGCAGACCATGTATATAGACTGAGTAATGTTGTTACAAGTAGTTTAAAAGACTAGGCAATAAGCAGTATTAAACTTCAGTCAGACAATTTCACTGAGCTACCATAGTACATCCAAGTGTGGAATATGAACAACACTGAACAATAAGATAGTTCATGCAATGAATTCATAAGATTCCTTCACACATCTATTGTATTGTAAAACATCCTGCATATTCTGTAAATATGTGTCAAAGGAGCACATTGCAATTAAGCACATAAAAACACATGTAATGTGTTGGAAGCAATTTCAAAGAATGACAGTTCTTCTGAAGCAGGTAATGTTATTTCATCTTTAAGTGACTTTCCACGTGATGTCCACTGCTGTTGACTAACAAGAGATTTCCTTTCTGCTTAGAGATGATACTATGACAAATGACAGGCATATAAATACAGGCACCAGGTCTGGAGGACTTGACCACTAAATAGTTTCTCAGATGTGTGTCACAAAGCCCACACATCTGATTCATATTACTGCGGACACTTATATTCCCCAAATAGAAAGCAGAAGTTGCCTGGATTCTACTGACCTGAATCATATCTGACTATTTAGTCCTCTGACTAATTCATTAGGTAAGTTCTTTTAAAATTACAGACATGTAAGATAATAGCTGAGAGCAAACTGAATCACACATTACTTTCTTAGTAACTTTCAAGCAGTCTTTTTCATAGCCACACTTTCTCACTATTGACAGAATAGTCTGATCAACTAGGAAAAATCTACTTTCAACAGTTACTGAGAAAGAAGGAAGGAAGAAGTACAAAGAATGAATACATACAGTAAAACCAAAATAGCAACAATTTACATATGAAAGTAGCCTTGCTTTCAGGAAACATTACATACAATAGACTTTACATAACAGGCAAACCCCACATTCTTTAGATGTTTTTCAAGGACTCAAAGGAAGTCTTATAACTAATACTGGTCCCTTACTGAGAGTTTCTGAAATGGGTACAGGAAAAGTAATCTGGTTTTCCAGAATTCCAGACTTTGCGATTTGTGCTCCTGCTCAACCTACACGAACTTGTCCAACTGACTAACTTAAAATATGTAACACTCAGAAAACAGAGTTACTGATGCAGAATGTACCACATTGAAAGAGGCCAACCTTCTAGGAGCGTCTTCCTCGCTTCCAAAGTAAATTTATACCTGTCATATTTTCTGTTAGCAACTGTACCACACACTCATATAAAAAGAAAAAGAACATTCTTGAGCTAGGCACAAGATTTTGTGATGTAGACTGTTCAAGTGCCAATGAAGTGTATGAGAATCACGCATGTGTAGCCTGGCAGCAGTTACAATCACCCTGTAGGATAACTGCAGTATTCCTATCCTATAGCTAGAATATAGGAGCCATTATTAAAGAACTGAAGTCCAACAGACTTAGAATTCAGTTTCTCTTAAACTAAAAGTTCTGCACTCTTACTGCAGCAGACGTTCATGATTTCCATGAATCAGAAAAGGAAATTCCATGAAAGCCTACTCAAGCCCTAACAATGCACAAATTCTATATGGTCCCTTAGAGACTTCTATTTTTTAAGCACTCTTTTAGAAATTAGGACAAATATTTTCAATTCAACTAATTTTAGCAGAATTTGGTATCTAGGAACATTCAAATGAGGTCCCACTTTAAAGCTTGACTTTTTATGCATTTGAAACTAAACACTGAAATGAAAGACAGTCACCTTAACTTCCTTGCTCTTCTTGTGTTGTCCTATACCTGGGCAATGTTCAAAAAATTCCTTATTGTTCATCTCTCATCTTTATTCAGTGATTTCTTTCATCAGAAAGAACAGCTATCCAGATATAAATCAGAAGTTAGTTACTACCTCTAGTATGTAACAAACCAGATTCACAAGCTTGACTTATCTTTAATTATGAACAGAAGAATTCTTTTTTCTCAGTACTGACTGAAAAGAAATAAAACATTTGTATTTCTAAATTAGCATAATGTATCAAATAACAGTTTCAAGCCCACTCATTCCTGGACCACTACAGAAGAAACACTCCCTAACATTTCACAGTAAGCATTTATTTTTTTTCCCATAAACTAGCCAGTGCATACCTAGGCAAAAAGTGTGTTCAAGACTTGAATATGCTACTCTGAAGTCAAAGCCTCATGCTTGGGCCAAGCAATAAGCTTAGGATTTCCTTGACAGAAGGGCAACATTGTGCTTTCAATACCATGCCAGGAGTTGCCACCCTTTGAATTGGTTCTAGGAAGAGAGCCAGAGACCAAGACTGGCAAAGCAGAAGAGCTAGCAAACTATTTCTTCTCACTTAGGGATTGGAACATGCAGTTTCAAAACTAAGCAAGGTAAGGAAAGGGTCGAGCTTCCCAGTGAATCAAACATACATAATGTGACTCCCTAGGGAGGGAACAGAAGCCTTGGACAGCAAGTCATACTGGAGGCCTGTTTTAACAGGTGCAAACTGGCTGTGTTGATCTCAGTAAACCATTTGATCAAGTAGCATCCTCCTTTTGGTGCAGTTACCTTCTATGGAAGGAAAATTAAAGAGCCATGTTTAGAGCATAGTCTCTTTTCCTCATGGAGCAGTGCTACTGGAATTACTGCCAGAAGGAAAACTAAGCTACTGCTGAGGCTATGTTGGTTTTTGTCAAGGCTGAACAGCAGCACCAGGGATCAAAGCAATGAATTAGGAGTGCAAAGCCACCTCCTTTCCTAATCTTCAGATCTACATGGAGGGACAATCAGCTCATCCTGATATTCAGGTCCTCTGTTTCTGCATTTCTTTTCTAAGTTTTTAGAAGGTTATTATTACGGGGTGGGAGTAAGTGTATTAGTAATTGTGGAAGTACTGCTGTCATATAAATAGCTAATAAACATCTTGGTAGAGATGTTTAATGTTGCATTTATTGCCTCTAAAAACATACATTGTGTTTTAATTAAAAGCAATCCAATGTAATCCAACAAAGCCCCTAGTTTCAGCTCTGCAAGGACAGTGCTGTCTATTTAGGAAACAAACAATACTTAGTCAAAGGGTATCTTAATTCAATAGTAAGAGAAGCAGTAAATCTACTCCTAGAAAACAACCAAGAGCTCAGCAACATATTCAGAACGCCAGCAGTTGAGGACTGTATTAGTTATGCTGTACACTTTAACAAACAGACAACAACCTGATCCAGAAAATTAAATACTTTGCCAAAATCTCCCTTTCACAATGTTAGCAACACAGAAAGACCACGATGTCTGAGGCCAGTGGTTAAGCATGGCTTTGATTCCTGTAGATTTGTCCTTTTTCAAATCTGGTATCTATGAAATTTAATTTAAATTTCCAGTAAATGCAAGTTAGAGCCCGTATCTCTCTTCCCTAAGAGGGAAATCCTCAGTTCTTATCAAAGGACTTCCAAACTGGAGTATTCCGTCTTTGATGGCCAAATCTACTTCCAGCAACCAGAGATAAATTTGGTAAAAGTTACATAAGGAGTCACTTCTCAGAGCAGTAATAAGGCTTGGAGTATTCATTACTAAACCAGGATTTTAAATGCTAAACAAAGTTCCACAGAAGCCCCAGAAACTCAAATAGTAAAATAAGGCACTGCACTGACCTCATCAATGATTTTCTTGCTTATTTTTGAGAAGTCACAATGGGAAGGTGGGGTAGCAGATAGAAGACCAGAAACCAATTGATATTTTTATAATCCTGATACCATTCTTGGGACTTCTGAGACCAAGTTTTTATAGCTAATGTACAAAATCAAACTGTAGCATATAATGTGGCACAAAGAAAAACTTTTCAAGTATGCATGATATTCAATAGTCAAAAATGGAATTTTTTGGAAAAGAGGATGTTCTCCTGAAGAATGAACATGTGCACTTTTTTAGGTAAATTAGAAGTTTGGTAATGAGAGAAAGAAGCCATAATGACAGAAAAATTGCTAAGGAAGGAAAATAAAATAAATCTGTAAATATAGTTTTTGAATAAAATAAAAAGTACATAATAAAAAACACAAATCCATGTAATTGACCACAAGGTGCTTTCACTGAGGATGATCACTTTCAAATTGGACTATGTAAAAATTATGTATAAACAACGTTACTAAATTCCACCACTTATTGAAGTTGTATCACAATTTATGCACTAAAATTAATCAGATGTCTTTCACAAAGTACTGTAAGTTTTTTTTATGATGCAATTTGACCAAGAGAGAACAAGTAACATAAGTATTTTATTTAAAATTTCATTCTTAACTTATTGCAGCTCTAGGTTCCATCAGGCCATGAGTGAGGAGTTTCATCTTCAAATGCAAAATAAAAAACAAGCCTGACCACATCTTAATTTTTAAAGTAACCATGAAATTCAGCCTCCACTTCTTATTCCCTGCTTCTGGAATTTTTGCCTATATTCTTTGGAAGAGATTTGCTAATCAACAAGTTTCTTACTTATAAGAGGTTGAGGCCAAATGTCACTCTAATTACATGTGTTTGCTGAGTTGAAATTTTTTCTACAGCTTCACTTTCTCTTTCTGTTAAACCAGGGGTTTTTATGAAGAAGTGTGGTTATTGCATTCCAGTCCAAACCTAGCCTCAGTTTGTTTTGCAACTGAAATTCCAACAGGTAACATATATACAATGGTAAGCCATCACAGCCCAGACCCCACAGCCAGTATAGAGAACAACATGGACTTCCTAATGGGAGTCATACTATCAAATACATATTGAAGATCTGACCCATAGGGATAGCTCCTTTTTACCCTCCAGAGTACCAAAAACAAGGCTCCTGGAAAGTCTGTACAATTTGATTTAATTTATGCAGGCCTGTCTTCTTGTGCACAGTTACAAGAGATCTACTAAGACTTTACTCTCCTGTTCCTTGAGGGTAAAGCCAGCCCTACATCTGTAACAAAGTGTCTCAAGGCAGGATATAGTAATGAGCAAGTAGTCTTATAAACTCTACTACGGAAAAAAACAACAGCAAAAACCCCAAAAAACACACACACACAAAAAAAACAGAAAAAGACAAAATACAAAAAAGCCCAAACACACACACACATAGGAAAAAAAAAAAACAAACAAACCTCCACCATTTTGGTATAATCTTAGCAAAAGCAACCACTGCTAAAAATAGGGGCTGTTTTGATACCCCTCCCCACAACTTAAAGATCTTAAGTGCTGCTGCAACTAATGGCTCAGTTCAGTTTTTTCAGCACTTTTATGTGTTTATTTTTAAACCAAGTGATATTTACTGCAGTCTTACTACTTCACCCAAATTTAGCAAGAAGTTATAAATTATTCCCATACAAACAAGTGCAGTATGCTTTTAATTTCCAGAAATTTCTCTTCTGTAGCTGTTATCCGAAATTATACTACAGCTTTTTATAAGACCACTAAAGATTTTAAATGTAATGAAACTGACAGAAACTAAAGAAAGACAAAGCATGCTATAAAGCTAAGTTTATCCAGTTGTTCAAGATGTAATTAACCTTCAGTGTATTTTGTCTATAAAGATAACTTAATGGTCTTCTTTCTGAAAATATAGCTAAAAAGAAGCATCTCCTTACTAGGTCACACATCTGAATACAAACGCAATTATCAAAACATGACCTATTTCTGAAAAGCAAAAACTAGAATACATTTTAAATGAGATTACAGCATTAAACTCAGATAGAAAAAGAACAAAGTAGGAGATTGGAAATATTGTTCCCTGGCTATATAACATTCTGCCATGGCAAATACCAATTTGAAAATTGTTTCTCTTCATTAACAATCTCACATTTTAGTTGTTGCCAGGCAGGAAAAATATCATTATCATTTTCATTCTAGTAACCAAATGCAAATTAAATGTCCTCACAGTTCTATAAAAATTACATTTTGTAATGACAGATCACTTCTTCATAACAAAAAAAGAACTAAGAGCCTCTGACTTGCTACAAAATTATGTTCACTTCTATTCATAAGAACAACACACAACAGGACATCTTGTGCACCCATCTAATATAAATTCATAATTTTTGTTTTATATTCTCCAGAAGTTCCTTACACAGGGAAAGACATACTGAGATCCCACGTGGAGTACTTCATCCAGCTCTGGGATACCGTGCACACAAAGAGCATCGACCTGTTGGAGCAAGTCCAGAGGAGGGACATCAAGTTGATTAGGAGGATGGAGCACCTCTCCTGTGTGGAAAGGCTGGGGAATTTGGCATTGTTCAGCCTAGAAAAGAGAAGTCTTTGGGTTGACCTAATTGCAGCCTTCAAGTACATGAAGGGAGCCTACAAGAAAGATGGAGGGACCTTGCACAAGGGGATGTAGTGACAGGGTAAGGGGGAATGGCTTCAAATTGAGAGCAGATTTAGATAACATTGTAGGAGAAAATTCTTTACCATGAGGGTGATGAAGCACTGGAACAGGTTGCCCAGGGAAGCTGCGGATAGCCCATTTCAGGAAGTGTTCAAGGCCAGGCTGGATGGAGCTCTGAGCAACCTGGTCTACTGAAAGGTGTCCGTGCCCATGGTAGGGGGTTAGAATGAAATGATCTTTAAGGTCCCTTCCAACACAAACCATTCTGTGGTTCTATGATTTTTTAATTACTCTGCAAAGACCCTTCAGAAAAATGTTAGGTCCATCCTATAACTACAGCTCCTGTTGTCATCATGTGTTCAAAAAAACCCCAATGCAACAAAGATGTATAGAGCAGAAGTACATCACATGACCTAAAAATTAAAGCTACTTATATAAGTATGCATGTTCAAACATATATAATATGATAATCATCATCATGGCTAGGCTTCACAAATGAAGATTTGAGAAGGGCTCTACCCACACTTGCTGCAAGTGCGCAGGGGGCTAAACAGGCCAATGCAAGACAGGCAAGTACAGTTGCAAAAGGAACAGTGGAGTCTCCTTGGGTGGGATTGGTGAGACACAGTTCTTTCTGTGCTGTCTTTTCTCCTCGAGACTGATCCTGTGTGTGCTCTCAAAGGAAGCAGCAGCGTTATAGATGGTGTGCCTCCATGCCTCCCGATTGGAGGCCAGAGCGGACCATTGATGGTGGTCAATATGGCCAAGGCTGAG
>VXBX01003009.1:272018-297193 GCA_013400415.1 Scytalopus superciliaris
TTGAAAATTATCTATTTCGTCATGAATATATGAAAATATATGAAAATTACTCTGTTTAACAAGCATACATAACTAGACACAGATACAAACATGTTTTTTAAAATTCACTTATAGGAAAAACTGACATTTTTTCTCATGAGTGTGTAAAAAAATAAAAATATAAACGAACAGTAATAATAATAGCTGAATACAGGAACCCGTATTTGTTACAGAGGAAGAATACATAAAAGGACAAAATCTGCACAGACACATTTATTCTTCAAAGAAATGAAACTGTTACATGGCACCTTAGCATGCATTCTTTCCATTTCATAAAAATTAACTGATTGAGCTAGTCTTTTGGCGTATGTCTGGAAAGGCTAAACAAGGCAAATAACCAATGTTTAAAAAGCCATTTTCCTGTTTCTCTACACTGAGAACCAAAACACTATCCATTCAAGAAAATGCACTGAACTCAGATTAAGTTAAAACTGTATCTTAGAATTGTAAGACATGCAGTCATAGGTTTCCCCTTTTACCTTTCTGGATTAATTCATGCTTGTCCCTCTTGAGCCTCTTCATTAAACACAGTTTTAGACACACTTTTGTTCAGCATTAGTTTTAATTCACAGCTCCAGCTCTGTGAAAACCAGTATCTTGATCCGACATTTTCTGATGGACATTCAGCTGTTGCTTTAAGCTATACAATGCCCAGTAATGCAGCTCTACATTTCCCCTTCTACTTCCATCACAGCAAAGCTCCTCGTTTCACTAGGACCTCTGTTCTGCTTCCAGATATGTCAATATAAAAACTATGAAGCATCAGTCCTGGCTGCATTTGCATGTTTCCCGCTAAGTAATGTAAAGTCCAATTTACACTCTCAGGCACTTTGCCAAAAAACTTCAAACAACCTTCTAGGATGTGCCTCAGCTGAAGATAGTATGACAGGGCAGTTGAGCAGACATACAAAAATACATGAGTATAAAATCAGAATTACTATAATTAAGTCTGCACTGCAGCAAAATTGCAACTGTTACCTCAGTAATTCGCAATTATTGCACAAACCAATCTTGCCAGGAACCTGAAAGCGAAGAAAATTTCCATCCATAAATCTGGATAAAACTCTAAATCATACAAAACTGCAAGCAACTTTCACAAATGCATTTATGTATAAGTTCTGTAGCCGAAAGGAGCTTTATGAAGCATCATGTCAAAACCTGCTTTAAAAGTTACACCAGCAATTGTGCAAAGAAAAAGATATAAATTATTTATATCACTTAATGTCTGGGTCTAGCTTCTACAACTCTTTCCAAATCACTATCTATATATGAACGAGAAACTGTTTCCTTTATTAACAAGAAAACTGATTGTGCAATCCAACACATCTAAATCCTACATTATAAAGAAAAATCTAGTGATACTCTTAATAAAATCTTCTGTTCATATAAGATTTAAGGCAAATTTTAAGTTTTTATTTATTCAGACTGATGGAAAAACAGACTCAACCAAAAAAAGCCTCAACTCGCCTAAAATAAAAAAATACACAGACTGCACACCTTTTCCTTCAGTTACAATATACTTGAAGACCTTTACAGAAATCTATTAAATTTTCAACAAAAACTTTGTGTAAAAATGGATTAAAATGTACCTTCTAATTTAACAGTTTTAATTACTATGAAGAAATTTCAGGTCTTACTGCCATAACCAACTTTTGTAATCTAACATTTCCCATTTTATGTATTTCTCCCTTATAAACGTCAAGGAAGTGGAAAGATTCCTTTTTTTCTATTTATTTCTATCTAGCCTTTTTTCTATTTTAAGTCTCCAAGGCACAGTAATGGTAGCTGAAGCTTTCTCACAGGAAAGAATTTTAGTCAGAAGCCATTCACCACACTCCAAAAGAACATATGCCTTGGCATCCTCTGGTTCACAGGAGACAGAACTGTCATCAACTTAATACTTTTGTTCCTGTTGTAAGATTTGACTACTGGTCAAAGAATTCTTGAAGAATTCTGTGACCCATATAGCAGAGGACTATTCACATGCTTCTTCAAAATCTGTTCTGAAGTCAGAAGTAGAAAAGGTTAAGTTTCTGAGGCTAGCCATGAAGGAAGGTGCAGATTCAACCAGCGACTTTGCTCTCTCAGCTACTGAAATCAAAGACCTCTCCTCTCACCCCAAGTTTTCTCCTTCAAAGTAGCCAAAAATAGTATTTCCTCAACTGCTGAGAGCAGCAAAGCGGATAAGCTCTTCAAACCACAAAAACTCTGACACAACAAACCTCTGCAACCTTCCCATGGGCCACAGCTGAATGTGTTTAACCCACCTGTTTCCCCACATCCACCCCCAACAGACTCTGGGATCTGCGCTGGGGGTCCATTACTCCCAACCACACTGAACACAGGGCTCTCTTAAGCCCTTCTACCAAAGAAAGAAAGGGCAAACTTGAGCTACCAGTAAGCTGAGGCAAACTTTCTGTTGCAGTTTTGATTACACACTGTAATTATGTCCCCACATCCATCTGGTTTGTACTGGAGCACAAATCATTGTTTTCTCCACATTACACTTTCTGGCACCTCGATGCGAATTTATTCTCATCTGCTCAGAATAGTAACAAAAGCTACTCAGAACTAACTCTGATCTTAGGAGTCATGCTCCCCAATTCTCACCTTTCTGTTTCCAGCATTTTATGAACTCCCTTCTAAAGATCATGAAATGCCACTTTCAAATTACTACCTGCTAGCACAGGACAAAAGAGAAGTGCCACAGTGAAAGGCTACATTGGCAGTGCCATCAACTACTTCGGCCTACAGCTTACATTAGGATTTGGTCAGGTACTCTTCCCTTGTGAATAAACTCATATTGAATCAATTTAGTTCACAGAAGTATCACTTCCAAATTTACACAGCAAACTGGTAGGGGAGACCTTCCATGCAGACTTTCAATGAACAGATCTGTTTGAAAAGTACCAGCATAAACAGCAGTCTTTCAGAGGTCTGCTGTGCAGCAAGGACATACACTGGTCTTTCCAGATCAATTCCTGAAACTGATGTGAGGAAGATGCATGGTGTTTTAAATACCACCTGCACTTCTACTAAGCTTTGTCAATCCAAAAGAAAAGATCTGTTTGATTTTGATCCATGCCTTTCTTGTTCTCCTCCTCCAATACTGGAAGAAAATAGTAAGGTTGGCTGTTTTTGTTTTTTTTACCTTACTTCCCCTAAGTATGAAAACTCTGTCAGAATAACTCTTTTCCATTGTTTTAAACATTAGTCTACTCTCAATGGTTGGTTGTTGCACACTGTCAGTCGAGAGTATTCACAGCATGTGCCAGACTTCCATTTCACAATGATGCCAGAGAAAATGTTTATTTCAGAAAGCCAAGGGTAGTCCAACAAGATGGGCATATTGCTGTTATTTATCAGCATTTTTCCAGATACATCTATGTATGACAAGGATGGCTATTTAACTTAGAGAACACACAAAAGGAGCCAAGTTTTACAGTGATTACTCTGACCCCTCTTACCTCTTGCCTTTTTTGGATATTTCACAAACTTTCTAAACAGAATTTATATATCGTTGAAAAGTCATGTGTTGTGTTTGAAAAATACATTACAACATCTCTGTATAAGCCTCATTTTCCAAATACTGTAAATGCGTAGAAATCTTCTTGTACAGGCTGTTCTATACTATTTCCAAAACACAACACAAAACCTTAAAACTAAAAAGGCATAACATTTAATGGTTTATATATTATACTTAAAAATTAACTTTATCCAATTCAGTATTTTTTTTTAAATAAGTATTTTAGAAAGCTGGCACACTAAAATTAAACAGTGAAGTTATTTTACCAAGTGTCAAAAGGTGCCTGAAGTGTCTTTTGTCTGAGAAAAGGAAGTGACACATGCACAGGCATTTGAGGTGGAATAAAATACTAAATTCTTAGCATAGCAATGTTATTTTGAGCTGGTCCTTTGATCTTACCAAACTCAAATCAACCAATTCTGTCAACACATCAAAACTTTGGTAAGTAAGTGACATCAGAGAATATCAGAAGACACCACACCCCATTCTTCTGTATCTCGTCACCCACAACTAAGAACACTGAAAAGAGCAAAATGCAGAGGCATACGCTATCCAAAGAAAGCAAGTTAAAGAATCTATGAAAGCAACTTGAAGTGCTTTCAGCTAGGAGTACAAAACATGCACTACATCACCAATTAAAAAGTTAAAAACTCTCATATACTCACATCCTATTCCCACAGAAAGCAATAAGCAGACTGAATTAGCTGAATAAGCTGAATTAATATCCCTCCTTCTCTACACAGAAGTAAATGAAATACTGAGACATACACTGCAGATTAACTTGTAACCACTACCAAAAAAAGTTCCATTAAGGTATATATACGTATCTCTCCTCATAGGCAGATGTGTGTATCTCCTAGAGAAGCCATTGCAAGACATCCAAGTTTAGCTGAAATCACTAGCGGAATTCCAACACACTTCTATGAGGTAAGGAATACACCAAAAGGAAGCTGTACATACATATGTGAGGACAACACTGTAGTCAAATTCAAAACAAGAAAGACTTACCAACTTTTTTTTGTCCAAATTTCAAGAATCTCAGAAATAAAGCTTTTACATTCTGAAATCTATGTAGGACAACTTAACTCCCAATTAACAGCAACTGCAATACCTTATGAAACAAATATTTATTTTTTTTTAGAGATAGTGTCTAGTCTAACACAAAACACTTTGTTAACATAGCAACAGGTTATGCATATCATTCAGTTGATATATATACTTTCAGTTTATAGCCTTAAAATCCTTTTAAAAAAAACACGATTTAAATTTGATTACAATAATGTCACAATGTAGATTATTTTTATTTTGCTTTCAACTAACATTTTTCTGTGTGTAAAGCTATATATTTGACAAATCACAGCACAAAACAATGTCAGTGACAACAGAAATCTGTAGTCCATGTAAAAGAAAAATGTTTTATGCTTTGCAGACAAAGTATCTTGAATACATATAAGTTTGGTCTGCTCAATCAGGAACAGACAGAATGGATCATACCTATAGACTATTCAGACAACCTTTCAAAAAGCAACAAAAAAATTTATCGCCTATTTGGTAGAATAATAAACAAACATAAACCGGAAGGAATCTCTAGAGAATCACCTGGTCCAGTCTTCTTTTGAATGTGCCGCCCTAGATTAGGTTATCCAGGGTCCTTCCAAGTCTTTAATACTGTTGGCAAGGGAGATCCACCACTTCTCTGGGAAAATTCTTCCTATGTTCAAGTTTTAACTAATTCTTAATTAACTTTCCGTAATGGAAAATCTTCCCTTTTTTGCTTTAATCTGGATGGCATTTTCTTAGAGCAACCTGTGTCCACTACCTCTTCTTCCATCGCTGCATACATCCTTGCAAAAAGAGTACTTATCTCTGCATCTCCCAGGCTCAGGAAGATCAGTTCTCTCTCCCTCCTCAGCAGTCTCCAACCCTCTAATCACCTTATGCTGGCCTACTAAATGCTGAATAGAATAAGCACATGCCTTGATCCGCTGATAGTTCTCTTCCTGATGGAGTCCATGATATTGTTTGCCTTCTTTACTGCCACACTACACTACTAGGTCATATTAAGCTCACTGTCCTCCAGAACCCACAGGTCCTTTGCAGCAGAGCTATACCCCAGCCAGTCTGTTCTGCCACTGAAATTTACAGTTCCAGGTGCACTTTCTACTTATCTTTCTTCAAACTCATGCAATTTTTGCTGATACAATTTTCCAGGCTGCCAAGGTCTCTCTGAACAAATGGTGGCTCCTCCTTTCCACACACCTTCCTCTCTCTCACTTCCACTTTGAAGTCATCTGCAAGCTCAGCAAGGGTTTGATCCTATCATTAGAATACTTATAAACATATTGAATAGCACTACCAGAGCCCACATAGACCCTCAAGGAACTCCATGCCAAGGATCACCTGACAGTTTGAGCTATTAACATCCCATTATTCTTTCATCTTTACAGGCGAGCAACTTTCCACAGCCTGTATGTCCAGACTGTATGTTAAAACTTGTCTACAGGAATACTACAGGTAAACACATCAAGTGCCTTGTTAAAGTCAAGGCAGACAGCATCCACAACTCTTCTTTCATCCACTGAACCAGTGGTTTCATCAAAAAAAGCATCATGTTAGTTAAGCACAATTCAACCTTGGTAAATCCACGTTGGTTTATTCCAGCCACTTTCCTGTCTTTCACATGCCTTCTCAACCTTCACAAACACTTGTTCCGTAACTTCCCCCGAGAATGAAGTGAGACTGACTAGTCTGAAATTTCCCAAATTTTCATTTTTGCAGATGGGTATAATATTTGCCCTTTTCCAATCACTTCAATGACCTTTCAAATAAGATAGATGGTGGACCAACTCAGATGCATCCAAAACAGATCCTGTTCATGTGTATGTGTTCAACTGGTACAGCTGGACCTTAATTCAGTCCTCCTTTACTGTCAGTGCTTTGTTGCTTACTTTGTTGTTGCTTCTTGGCACAGAGACTTGGGAACTGACCTTTCCCAAGCAGACCAAGGCAAAGAGAAAATGGAATACTTCTTCTTCTCATGTGTTGTTCATAACTAAGCTGCCAGTCCCGTGCAGCAGTGGACCTACATTTTCCCTGACCTTTCACTACTACCATACCTACAGGAGTTTTTATTATCACTCTTGACACCTTTTGCCAGTTCAAACTCCCGATAAGCTTCTTCCATCCTAAGCATATCTCTGCATAACTGAGCACTTTGAAAGTCTGTCTCATTTTCCAAGTAAGATGAATAAACAACTTCTTCAAAAATATAAAAAGGATATTCAAGATATTAAAAGACAGGAAAATTTACATTTTTTTTAAGAATAAAAATAAATATTCAAACCTAAACATTTAAAAGTTACAGAACAGCCAAAATAAACTTAGAATGTACAGCATATACTCTAATGTATTCCTAAATATTTTCAAGACTTGAATTCAAATTGACTCTGTCAATACTTATAAATCAATTACAAATTCAGAACTGTAAGAAATAAAACATCATTTCATCAAGAGCCATTCATTTTAGTTGTGATGTATAAGAGATCTGAAAGTTAAGTATAAAAAGTGAATAAAATAGTACCAAAATACGTACTAAAATAAGAAGAGCTAGTAACTTGCTTTTAACGATCAGCTCGTTTTATGAGTAATACTGAAAAGAAAGACCTTACAAAGCAATACAAATTACTCTACATCTTCTGTTCTCTGAGATTTTATATTTAAATTTTAAATCAAACATTCATGTAACAGGTAAAATGTATATTAAAAGATTAATTCCTCAAAGATTAATCTCTAAGAAAACAATAGATTGTTGGAAAAACATGGCTTTGCATAACATTTTTTTTTTCAGTTTCCTTACTCCTTAAGGCTAAATAAAAGTCTAAGATTCACATTAACTTCATCTTTGCTGTAGAGTACCTTGAAACTTTTCAAGGAAGAAAGAATACTACTAGTCTTAGTAGGATTAGACTTACTCTAAGTCTCTGCACAGGTTTATTGAAACTCTCACATCTTCTCATACTTAATTTTTCATTTATTTTTTAATTTGAAGTTAAACAGACATGATCACCACTTTTATGTGGCAAGTATGTCTTGGATCTCTACTTTTTAGTGTATTTCTGTTATGATTTAACCCCAGCTGGCAAGTAACTACCACATAGCCACTTGCTTAGTTCACCTCCCCTGACAGTGGGATGGGAAGGAGAATGAGAAAAAGGGTTAAGAACAATGTAATAATGAAAATAAAATAAGAATAATCATTATTATCATCATGAGAGTACCGGATATAACAACAAAGAGAGAGATAAATAAAACTCTACAAAAAAACCACAAGTGATGATCAATTTCTCACCACTTGCTGGTCAATGCCCAGACCATTCCCCAACAGCAACTGGCAGCTCCCAGCCAGCTCTTTCCAGTTTATATACTGGGCATGATGTTCCATGGTATGAAATATCCCTTTAGTCAGTTTGGGTCAGCTGTTTTGGCTGTGCTCCTCCCAGTTTTTTGTGCACCTGCAAAATCTTTGACTTAGGGTAAGCGCTAGTTAGCAACAACCAAAACATCAGTGTGTTATTAACATTATTCTCATATGGAATCTAGAACACGGCACTGTACCAGCTACTAGGAAGAAAATTAACTCTGTTCCCGACAAAAAAAAAAAAAAAAAAGGCACTTTAACGATTTCAACAAAGGCAGTGTATCACAAAATATTAAGCAAGTGCTGAAAATCTTCTCACACACAATGGAATGGAGAACTCCAAAAGTTACATGTAAGCATTCAGAACTCAGTTTTCCAGATGCATGCAATACTCAGAAAGTCAGCACACTGTAAATAACTAGAATTATTTGAAATTAATACAAGTAAAGGCACATACGCTGCTGGGCATTAGGAAGAAATCTGAGAATGCACTGTACTTATGAAAGTAAAACCAGTGCACTACCACAGGACCCACTCTAACAGTGAATTAATAAAATAAAGAGCTGGCTTTGAAGTGTCAAAGAGCTATAAACAAACAGTCACCAGCTGAAAACACAGACCTTGGTCCTATGCCTTTCTAATTGGTCCTATGCCTATCTCTTAAGTTTTTGGTACTGTTACACAAACATACTAAGGAGATTATGATATGTTTTTCATAACTGCCTATTAAACAACATTTTACCTAGGAAATCAGTTCACAACATATGGTTAGCACAAGGTTTTCAAAGCATCTTTAGTAATTTCATCTTTAGTAATTTAAGAGAAAGCACCTTTCATAACTTAAGAGTATCCATCTACTTTCTACCGTAATCATTTGCTTACTGAACAACAACCATCAATTATGTTGCACACCTGTACAGACACAAATCTTTGCAAACACCACCTGCACTGAGTACAAAGAAAATGCACTTACATGTAACTGTGATAAAAAGCAAGGTGTATTTTAAATTTCAAAACAAAATAAGACGTATGTTCCCTGCAGTCATTTTAGTTCAGGGAAAAACAGTTTGGCATGCATGATGCCACATATGTTTCCTACATAAGAAAGTAATTTAAATAAATAAAATTATTTTTTTTAATGTAAGACTGTATATTCCTGAAGTTCTCTAAATGCAAACATATGATTTTTAAGACAAAACTGATATTGATATTCTTACATCTAAGACTTATTTTCATCATTTATTAGCATGGCTTGACATCCGCACTTTTTGCACACATCCCCTCTGTGTCACAGAAACATTCCTAAGAACCATTAAACTGTGAAGAACAAACAAAATGTCTGCAATTCCTATATATTTGAGACTGTGGCAGGATGCCAGTCCTAAACATTCCTTCTGGTAAGATGGCAGCGCTATAGCTCCACCACTATATGTTATCTCATGTATCTTGCAATAATTTACACACAGATCAGTATATTTAAAGCACTAGCTGCTGTATCAGTTCCCATAAATAGGATATTTCAGAAAGTGTAACTTCGTGGGGAGAGGAGGGTTTTGCCTTTTTTTTTTTCTTCTTTTAAGCTTTTGAATTCTAAGCCTTTCTGAAAGGCCCAGGTGGTAATTCACACAGGTTTCCACTTCAAATCCAGGAATCCTGAATATAAATTACTAACTTCATATACAAAAGTTATAGAATCCCCTTCCAATGCCTATGCAAATTCAGACCAGATATAGATTAAAGTCAGCTGGCTCTTTTTCCATCCTATCTGTCCAGCTCTAAATTTAGATACACCCAACAATATTCCTCCTGTTAACCTTTACTACTGCAAAAAGAAAAAAAAAAGGTAGCACACACCTCACATCCCTTTCCTGAATTCATCTTCATTTGTAGAAGCGGAAAAAAAAGAATCATAAGGCTATTAACCTCAACTCTTAGAAACAAAGTCCATTTTTTCCCAAACACCAACCAATTTTCTTTGTGAAACTTCAATCATCCAGTAACTGCCTCAGTCACCCTCTAGTCCCTATTCTCTTACAGCCTTATGACAGCAGGCCTTCATGCAGTTTCCTCCGTGACACCTGAAAGAGACGTTGTTAATATAGAGATGTTTTTGCTATTGCTGACCAGTTCTTACTCAGAACCAAGGCCTTTTCTGCTTTTCACACTGCCACGCTGGGAAGGGAAGCTGGGGGTGCATGGAAGGCTGGGAGAAGACACAGCCAGGACAGGTGACCCAAACTGAGCAAAGGGTTATTCCATACTATATAACATCACATTCAGTATATAAAGCTGGGAAGAAGAAAGAAGCAGGGGGTGTTTGGAGTGATTATGTTTGTCTTCACATGTCACCACTACATTTGATGGGTCCCTGATCTCCTGGAGATGGCTGAACACCTCCCTGCCCATGAGAAGTAGTGAACTGATTCCTTGTTTAGCTTTGCTTATGTGCGTGGCTTTTGCTTTTCCTTATAAACCGTCTTATCTTAACCCACAGATTTTCTCACTTTTAGTCTTCTGATTGTCTCCGTGATTCTACTGGTGAGGGAGTCAGCAAGCAGCTGCATGTGCTTAGTTGCCAGCTGGGATTAAACCACAACACCAGTACTTAGGGAAAAGTAAAAGAATAGTAGTTACCTGTTTCTGAACAGTAAATTAAGACAATATTAATTTTGATTCTGTGCTATGTCTCATTTCTAGTGACTTCTGTCAGACTAACAAATCAGGACTAGCAGAAGACAGGCACAAAGGCTGCAGATAGATATAGCACCAGTGGAAAAGATTCAGAAGGAGAAGACAGTGGTGGCAGCAGTGAAGGTCAGCTAGTAAGTAGCTAGGAACCACAAAGACAGGCCTTTAGAACAATCGGATCTTGACAAACCTGTTTGCCCCAATCTTAGAATAATATCCCATAAAACATCCCAGCTACAGGACAAGACCGTGAGTTTACACCATGGTAATGATAAATATCAGCATTTACTAAAAGCAATATATGTTGCAACTATTATTCAATATAGAGCATTTTCTTTAAAAACAAAACAAAACAAAAAAAGTAAAGCTATTTCCTATACCACTTTTGTTTCTATGGTATTTCCACAACAAGACTACAGAAGTACTTCTTTAGTCATTCTGGTAGTCTAAACACCCAACTTCCCCAAACCACCTTTCACCTTCCAATTCAACCTTAGCTAGAAGAACTCCTGCATTCAACATAACTGAATTCTTATAGAGAATAGCAAAGTTCAAATATGACAACCATAAAAGCTGCATTTGTTACCCTATTATTTAGCTCTAAACTAATGGTGCAACCATTAATTGTGATTTCTATTTATTCTACACCTTCCATAACAAAATCCTCTCAAGAGATCAGCACCAGAGTTTTTGGTTTTTTAAACAAAGAATTAAAACTAATTTACTTAATAAAATAATAATGTACGGCTATTCTAACTACTGAAAAAAATAGTATTAATGTAGTACTGCAGCTGCGTACCCACTGCAATAGCTTTGCTAGTATCTAATGTCTATGACAACTGACACACAGTTTTCTATCTTCTGATTCATACGAAAGCATTCCTAAAACTTGTTAGTGCTGAGATTCTTCATCCTTGTTCTCAAACCTTAAATGAATAATCAGACCGAACATTCTTCGTAAATAGAACTAAGCCTTTCATCTTAAAAAAATATGAACACACCCAAAATTTTCAGCAACCTGCTATTTGTTCCGCTTTTATTTCTAGTAAATTCAGTAATCAAAAAAAAGGACATCTGTCATAGCACTGTAACAGATGACTGACTCAAATACTTTGCATATACCGTATATCTGACCATTGCATGCATATAACGTTTTTTAAAGTTAAAAGGAATTGATACTGCTAGGTTTATCTATTTTGATTAGCAGTAAGTACAAAAATAGTTAACTAACAGCACACCCAGTTTTATGAGCTGTAAATAGAAAAGGAGGAAGTGGGTTAATGTGGTAAGAAAAGAGAAAGTCAGAATTTCTTCTAAAGAAGTCCTGAAGTTAGTACTCAGGCATACATCCAGTTAAAGAAAGGAGGAGTTCTTCCTGAGAAAAACCACACTTTGAACTGTTAGATTACCTGAATACAGACAAAGGCATGGGTGAAAGCCGTTTTCTTCTTTTTCACTACGCTTCATTCCATCATTCCATCCCTTAATTTTGAGGGCATCACCCAGTACCTCTTTTTCAGACTTAGTCAGATTGGTATATTAGCTGGAAACTTCAGCAGGTCAAGATTCAATGACACCAGATTCTGTGCAGCTATGCAGCAAGTGATACTTTTATTGGAACATTTAAAAAAGCATGTAAATAATACATACCTATATAAAAATAAAGATAACTTGTACAGAATGTCTGCAACAATAATTATGTCCTGTTGCCTCCCAGTTACAAGATGATAATTCTTGACACATATATCAGACCACAAACCAAGATGATGACAGGCTTGAAGTAGCAGCCTTAGAAAAACTGTAATGATGAGAAAACTGAGTTTGACTAGAAACCTTTTCAAGCTATAGCAGGTAAGAAGAACAAGGATTTTTGTGGGAAAACTTAAACTGAAGATGAAAACCCTTCAAGGTTAAAGATACAGAGCTCAGCTTTGTCCACTTGAAGTCTATTCAGAAAGCTTAAATCTTGAACTAAAAAAAAAAAAAGTATGGTTAGCATTGCTGCTGTACAAACATCTCAAGGCCAAAGTCTTGCCATTCTAAACAATCCTATGTGAAAGTAATGATTAGTAAGTAGTTACATGAGTAGAAACATCCCTTAATTATCCTTTATTCACAGAAAACTCAGACATGAAAACAACAGCTGCAACTCTATTTCTCACAACACCAAGTTAAGCAGCTCAAAAGCAGTACTTCCCCTTACTCCCAGTGTCCCCAAAGGCTTCAAACTGAGTCAGAAAAACAAATCAAAGTACTTGCAAATACCAAAATTTCCCATCCACTGAACATATTTTCAGCAGTAATATTGCAAACTCAATTCTATTTTCTAAGGACTTGTTATTTTAAGATACTTCAGAGATATTTGATCTCTTCTATTTTTAAAAGACAATCCAATAGTCTTTTCAGCAAATTACTTTAGAGAAAAAAAGAAAGAAAAGGAAAGGAGATTCAACACTGAATATTACTTGCCATCTGGCAGAGCTTAACAAATTATACAGATTGGCAATATTCATGCCAATCGCTTAAAAACCATGTCCATCTACATGCATTCCGTACATTCCAGCTGGTGACAGGAATCCCACAAAGACAAGGTAAAATACCAACAAAATAGTATTTTAGATCTGAATTTCTTACATCCTATAAAACCCTGATGCTTCACTTTTAATATAAACTAACCACATTACACTGGAAGATCCTGGGGGACACTGAAAACAATTAATTACTTACCTGCAACTTTTCATCATTAAATAATTTGGGGGAGATTGCAGTTTGTTAAAACAGACAAGAGCTGACTAAAAGTCACAGCATTTCTTTTACTTATTGGAAGTTTTTCTTCGTATTTGTGGCAGTTAGCACACACACACACACACACACATATATATAGTTCCATTGTGCTCCATTTGATACCATTTATAAAAGCAGGTATGAAACTAACTGTTGCAAACTGTCTTAAGATGAAAATGCCATAGATTCAGACATATCTAAATACCACTGCTACATGATCATTTTATTTTTTCTTTTCCAGAGCAAGTGGAAAAGAATTCTTTACCATGCAGTAACTATTTCTTCCATGCGTTGCGCACATGTATTCTATTTTCAGGACACATTACCACCAAGCACATGAGATCAAATTATTTTTGCCAGCAGGTTTTCTCAGCCAAGGATATAAATGGCAAAGCAGGCTCAGTTCCCTCACCAGTAAAGAAATGAGGTGTGACAGGCACTTAGCACACCAGAGTAAACGGTTATTTAACTCGTACAGTGTAAAATGACAACCTGCCTCAGACTACTGTGAAAAATCCAGCATCCTTTCTTCACAAAGCAACATGACAAATACCCACAGATGTGACATGAGGATATCAAATGGAAGTGACTGCTCAATTTGGCTTAATAATTATGGAAGGGATGTGGACCTTAGACACTGCAGTGGGAATGTCAAAGGTTCAGAGGTTCATAATAGAATTTAGAAATAATTAAGATCCTCACTAAGAACAAATGCATTTACCAGCAATGTCCTTAGTAGCAAAGGGCTACCCATAAGTTATCCTTGTCAATTTAGTATGATCAGGGCCAATCAATAATCTGTATCTTTCTGTTAAAGTGATCTTCACATAGTTTTAGACACTTTAAAACCACAAAGTTTTAAACAACTTTATATGGAGTACAGACGAGTGAGTGTAATTTCTGACAAAAAATTGATCCATGTGCATGTTCTGAATCTGTAGCAAAAGCTCTAGTCAACACCTGAAAATAAACCTGCAACTTTTGAGAAGGTGTAAGACAGTCTATGACAGACATGGAATTTACACATAATAAAGATGCAATTGCTTTCTTTAACTAGGATTTGAAGATAATGAAAAGAATGAAAATTAGATGAACTAAAATAGCTATTCTCTACCACAATCGTATTAAAATGGTTTTGGTATCATACAATCATAGCATTTAGGCTGGAAAAGATCTTCAAGATCATTGAGTCAAATCATTCAACTAACATACCCATGTCCACCATTAAACCATGTCCTAAGTGTCAAATCTACACATCTTTTACACACCTCCAGGGACCATACTGAACTCAATCCCTACTAACCTGTTCTAATCACCAAACTACAGACAATTTGATACTAAAAAAATTCTATCTAATACATTCTGTATGTTTTCTGGGCAATAAATGAAATTCTGTTTCAAAATATGCAAAGTTGTCTTGGGAATTTATTACAGAGATGTGCAAATGGCTTGGCAAAATAAATTTCCTGACTTGTCTTCATGGCAGTTAGGTACTAACCCAGCTTTTAGGAGATTCCCCAAAAAATAAAAATAAAAAATTAAATGAGAGGCCTTTTTCTCCATCCCAGATGGGAATACTTGAAATGAAAGGCTTAAAGCAAAACCACACTGCTGATGCAGGCCTATAAAGAAAGACAACCAAACAACGTTTTTTAATTTAGGAATACATCTCAAACTCATAATCTAATAGTTAATACTCTAAGGTGCTGCAATTCCAGAATCCAGTAAAAACAAAAAAAAGGAAGTGTCCACATGTAAAGCAGTGAGAATAACAATCCCCATAAATAATCTCTCAAAGTTTCTGCAAACTGCTAACCATGCAGGGCTAAAAGGACAGAAAGAATGTTTTTCTAAAACCTGTGTTTCTACCTGAAGAGTGCTAAAGTTACTTTTGGATTAAGAGTAGCCAAGGAGCAACTCCCTAAATAATAAGTTCTTAGTTACGAGTTCATCACTGCACTTTGAAAACAGAATGGGGAAAAAAGAATAATGCTCTATGGCTGCAACACCTGCTCAAACAGACTTAAAGTGCTTCAAGTATCCCTTTAGCAGAGCTAAAAAAGAGTACAGTAACATTATGCTGGTATTCATTACAGGACATTTTTGGATCTAACCTAGCTAATGACTCCAGATTTCATTTTGGATGTCAGACAAAACCATAGTTTTGAATCTGGATGGCAGATAAGCCCCAACTCAGCCACTTTCTCATTGTGCACCAGCAGGATGAAGAAGACAAAAGGAATAGCAAAAGCAAGGCGGGGCCAGGGAGAGGGAGGGCAATGGGTATGTATGGGAAAACCACCTTGCATATTGAGATAAAGACAATTCAATAAGCATAGGAGGCAAAAAAAGGAACACAGCAAATGATGCAAAAGCAATCATTCACCACCAGCAGACCTATGCCTCTCCCCGAGTAAAGTCTACTTTGGAAAAACAACTACCCAGTTTTACTGCTGAGCATAATGTCATGTTATGGAATATTTCCTTTCTCAATTCAAGTTGACTGTGCCAGCTGTGTACTTTCCCAGCCCCTTGCCAACCCTCAGCTGACTGACTGGCACACAGAGAAGTAGAGGAGACCGTGATGTTGTGCAAGCACTGTTCAGAGACAACTAAAACACTGGTGTCTTTTCAACTCTCTTTTGTTCACCAATCTGTAACACAACACCATATGGGCTGCTATATGGAAAATGAACTCTATCCCAGCTATGCCCAGTACAAGTTCTAGAGATAAGACCACTAGTACTTACGGTATTTGTTAGTGATCACGTCAAAGCACAAGTAAAACAACTCAAACACTTCAAAATACCTACAGAGGTACAGAAAGCTGATACATACAAGGATAACACAGGACTCACCTGAACTACCCTGTGACTTCAAAAAGCCAAAAGATACCAATGATGACTGCACAGACATTCCTGTAGCTTTAAATATTAACTAAGTAGTTAACTAGTTTTAATACACCTGTGAGAATCAATACAGCCTACAGCTTGCTTAAGGATAAGTCATGTCATATTAAGGACTTTCCTGAAAGAATCTCAAGCATACCAAGACGATTTTATTCATTTCCACAGAAATAAAAGTGCTCAGATACATCATCCTATCCACTAGTCTACCCTAACAAATCAAGAACTGTAGCAGCACTGAACCCCACACTACTCACACATTGATCCAGGCACCAGAAGCAATCCGGTGATGGTTATGCAAACTTCCAGTTCAGTCTTTTTTTATGACAGTCAAGTTCATCTACACATCTCTAACGCGCACGGTATTAGAGAAATGTTTTACATGGTGTCACATATGCCAATAGTCATCTAATTTCGTGCTTCAATGATTAAGGATAAAAAAAAGGGCAGGGGGGCTGGGTGGGGGGATCAAGATGCATTTCAGTGAGTAGCTGTATGTGAAATTCAACACTACTCCTAAGCAGTGCCACAAGGACTATATTCCAAAAGTCAAATCCAACAGTAGCAAGTATACAAAATTGAGGAATTCATCTCTCCATGTAGCCTAGAAAACATGGATTTGGATAAATGCCATAGAAATACTATAGAACAATTTTTTAAATCAAAATTAAATGCACTGTAGTTGTACCACATACATAACATAGCCATTAAAGATCTATTTCCAAGCAACAAAAGCTGCAATAAGCTAGTGACATCACCAAAGACATCTGTGGACAAAACTGCTGGGGATTAACCTCACGAGTGGGAATGAACTTGACACATCAATATGATGCATATTCAAATCCAACTTTATTCGAAACTTCTACTGATATATATATACCTTTTTTACTACCGTACATGCGTTTCTGTATGCAGAGCAATTGGCTACGGGCCACTGTCCATGCACCCTGATTCAGACCATGATTGGTTGGCAATCCACTCACTATGTCTTGTTATTGCTAATTGCCTATCTCATTATTTTTACTTTCTCATCCTGAGCTTATCATGGTTCCCTTGGCCTTCTTGGCTTTTCCCAGCCAGTAGCTGCATATCTTGAATAAACACCAGGTGTTATTATCTACACTCTAACTACATTCTGAAACACTGTCTGCTTAAAGCAATCCCACACAAAACCTTTGAAAATCATATTAAAAAAAGAAGACAAACAAATACAAAGCAAAACTATTTCTAATTATTCCCTAAATACTGAAATAAATATTTTGATTTATTTTATATCCAGAAAGCAAAGTCTCTTTATAAGAGTAAATGGGAAAATAAGTTGTCCAACTATCTAAGGACATCCACTGCTGAACAGTTTTCCCAATATAAAATGTTCTGCATCCATCTGGTATCTTTTCCATTTTAATTTAGTCTATTCTGGTAAAATCCATTCCAGAAATTATTTCAGTATTTGAAAATTTATTTTAGCACTCTAAATAAGGTTTGTATGTATGTTTCTCTATTCTAGCTATTCAAGTGAGGTAACTTTCACTGCTTCATAATCACCTTGAAAAGATGTTACTTTGATTAAATTCTGGTACATGCTGAAGGTCCTTCTCCACAGCTTCTCTCTATGCTAAGTTTGCACACCAAATCACTACAAATTTCTTCTTAGCAGACTTCTGTATCATGATCTTAAGCTTTGTGTCAGTTTCAAGCATCTCACAAAACTGCAGAGGTTCTCCAGCTGTTCAGGTTCCTATTTGATTTGCTTATTTGTGAGCTATATGGTTATATTTATTCTCATTAATTACATGACTTTCAATCATTTGTTTATAAAGGTCCTAGGTCTAAAGTTAGGCTCAAACCCTCTATTTTCCATTAAAAAACAAGCTGCACTTCCAAAATTTTTATGCAACTAGTTCTAACATGAACTAGATGTAGGAAGGGAATTCAAAAATGGCCAAGTGTTTCCTTCAGAAATTTGTCTCCCTATGTTTTCTGTAAAGCTACTCAAAAGAGGATAACCTGAGAGCTACCCAGACTGCCATACACAGAATTAAAAAAAAAAAAAAATTATTTGTCTTATCACCAGTATATTTATACTTTGTGCCTACTTCTCCTGAACAAGTTATTCTGTACCTAATATTTCAACGTAACAATTTTAGGCATTCAGTTTGATCCATTTTTCCCATGCTTTTATATTTTTTAATGGCTCTGGGAAAGTCATTCCTGTTTCCTGTTACCCTCCTCTGGATAAATTAAAGAACAAATCAAATGCCACCCAGTCAGAAATACCTCTTTTACCTGGAATTTAATATTTTAGGTGGCTTTCACTGGAAAAGATATTTCCAGAAAATATTGCATTGTGTACATTTGTTGTAATGGACTAAAAGCCTAAGACAATTCATTAAACTACTAAAACAGAACAATTGTTTTTTAAATATATTATTTTAATGAGCAAGTATAACTTACCACAACCTCACTATGTTCTCCAATATCCAAAGATACACTTCAATTCTGCTTTTATACTTCCAAGGACACTTTAATCAGCTGAATGACACCAAGCATAGTGCAGCCCTCTGTTGCTAAGAATTAGTTGTAAATACAAATATCCATCACATAAAATAACCCCACATTTCAAGTAACTGAAGTAGATTCTGCAGTTTCATGTGACTGTATTACAGAGTCCAGCCTTTGGTAAGCATTATACTAGTAAAGCACTGTCTTGATCAGTTGTTAAGTAACTGTCCACAAAAATGTTGATTCTATTTGGCAAGACTCACCACATAACTAGAGGACCCACTCAAGACAGATTTGGGTCTTTTTAGTAAACCTTAAGCAATAGCATGATTCTCAAGTTCAAGATGGCTTCAATTCTACTGGGGAAGGAAAAAGAAGAATGCTTATATTATTGGAATACATGCACCTTTGCATTCCCATTTTTTAATCAGATGTCACAAGCCACACAAGAGAAGGAACAGTCAGATGTTCTCTTTCCTTGGCTTGAAAAAGCAAATCTCAGAATTACATCAACCAAGGAAAAATACTGCTAAAAAGATGACTCTCTAGATGGATTTCATAATTTATTTTTCTTTAATGGCATGATCTTAAATTTGGTATTTATTTTGTGCTCACAAATCACAGTTAACTATGGCCTACAGCTGATTCAAGACCAAAAAAGGAAGAAAAATTGCACAGATATATCCACAACTAGCATGCCAGATGAATATATCCAATTACCAGAAACTCTTTTTTTTTTTTTAAGTTTTATGCTATGGCAGTATTAGCTATAAATAAAGTTGTCTCTACTTCTACTAGACCCTAAGAAAAACTCTGACAGTAGAGAAAAGTGTATGGCAGTTGAAAGTATTTTCAGTAGAAATTGTCTTCATTCAGTGGAAGAACAGAGTCCATCTGAGACAGAAATTTAATATTTTTATAAACTGCTCCTGGTACTAAAGAAGTAACTAAACTAAACTTTTCATTAGAGAACTTCAAAACTAGAGGACACACAGTATTTCATAGACAAGGCTTCAGAGCACACAATGTAGGAAAAGAGAGACATGTAAAGAGATGTCATGCACAAGCCAGATGAAGTGTTCTGCATCTCACATAAGGGATGGAAAAAAGGAATGAAACAGCTACAGATTTAGTCTCTTTTGCTGAAGTTATTCCACTTCAGCTTCTGTACAGTACTTGTTACACAGTACTGGTCACTATCATGTGGAGAGAAAGCTTCCTGACTACTTTTAGCCCATTTTTTATGCAAGTTTCTCTGAGACTGTATGTAACCAGTCCTCTCTCAATTTCACAGTTCCTCAAAAATAAAGGTCTTGCTTCAGTCTTATTTTGGAAAATCCGTAATAACTGCATTAACTTAGACTGACTGCCAAATGCCCACAAAGCCACTGTCTCAATTTCCCTCCTCAGTAAGACAGGAGAGAAAATACAATTAAAAGCTCATGGATCGAGATAAGGACAAGGATATCACTCACTTGTTACCACCATGGGCAAAACAGGCTGGACTAGGGAAAGATAAATTTTGTCTGTTGCCAATTAGACTTGGATAGTGAGAAACCAAAACCGAAACAAAACAGTATTTCCCCCACTCTTCCTTCTTTCCTGGCCTAACTTTACTACTAACTCCTCCACTTCTCCCCACTGCTGTGCAGCACAACAGGGATAGGGAATGGGGCTTGCAGTACGACCATAACAGTTTGTCCCTGTCACTCCTTCCTTCTCACATTTTTCCTCTGGTCTGGTACAGGACTCCTTCCACATGATACAGTTCTTCACAAGATTTCCATGGGACACAGTTCTTCAAGAGTTGCTTCAGCATGAGTCCTTTCCATGGGGTACAGAAACAGACTCCTCCAGTGTGGGTCCCCCAGGGACCAAAACTGTCAGAAAATCTGTATAAGCTACTCTCCACAGGTCACAGCTCTTGCCAGGAATCTGGTCCTCATAAGGCTCTTACCTGCTCCAGTGTGGTCCTCCATGAGTTCCAGAGGGACAGCCTGCTTTGCCATGGTCTTCTGCTTGGGCTGCAAAGGAATCTCTGCATCGGCACTTGGAGCACTTCCTCCCCTTTCCTCCTACTGATCTCAGTGTCTGCAGTGCTGTTACCCTCACTTTTTTTCTCGCTCCTCTCTCATGACTGGTGTACATGGTTCTCTACCATTTCCACCATATTTTATCACAGAGTTGCCACTAGCACCACTTACAGGCTCAGCTTTGGACAGACATGGGTCTGTTTTGGAACTGGCTATAGCTCACTGTGTCCAGTACCAGGACAGCTCCTTGTCTCTTCTCAGAGGCCCATGTGAACACAATATACTGGTTTAAAAACTCTATTACCAGCTACAGAATAACTTTCAGAAAGCTGAACAAATGAAAAGCATTCTATAATTTCTGTAATTTTCTCAAGTGAAACAAAGGCAGACAATTGATTCTTAAAGTTTCACAGCTGGTTAGATGCTGCACTGCTGAGAACAGTCCCAACCAACTTCCTATCCCATTCCTTGTGCCTGCCTCCTCAACAGGAATAGATCCGTTTTTTGGAGATTAAAAAAACTAACACAGTTACAGTCTCATATTCTTAGTGAAAAACTTCCTGGAAAGCTCCCACTTGTACTTTTCAGCAGCTAAAAGGTGTATGCATATTTTTCTACTTTTGAAGCATATCTTAGCATGCAGCTATTTGCTGTGCCACCATTTGTTGCATTCCCTAAAACCAATTTTTATTTGCTAATCTCCCAACAGTTTGTTCTACAAGGTAACAGCAAGGTTAAGATAAACTTAGGCAAAATAACATGCATGACACAACATGCTAAAGCAACCTAACTACATTCCAATACTAGAAACATGTAAGTGATTAACTAGGTACACAGCAGCTCTGACATATGGAGGGCTGAGAAGAAACTTTTAACTTTTCTAGCTCTAAAAAATCCACTGTCATTCCAATTTCTTCTGAAATTCAGCATGTGTTGTCAGGGTAGAGGAGAATTTGGAGTCAACTGACTGAGGTACTTCCTAAAGAAAGACATGTAAACCAGTTTCTGTTATTGGGATTTTTTTTCTGTATAGACTTGGGGATCAAACCACAATCCTAACTGCTCTCTTTATTGGTTCAGTTGTTCAACATATGCTCTAGGAAATCATGACAAGAATTAGTTCTTTCAGAAAAACAACAACAAAATTAAGAAGTAAATTAAATTATGTCAGAAAAACGCAAGCTACAGAATCCAAATTTAACAGGTTATTATGCACACACTCACATGACACAGCTGACACATGGCTAACCAACTTGTCGCATTTCATGTAACTGATGGTGCTCTAGGGGAAATGCAACTGTCACTGAGCCTAATAGTCTACAAGCAGCTAGCAGCAGTTTAAATCTGAACACTGGTGAAAGCTCAGAATGAAAAACAGAGGAAACAACCTAGCTGCAGCCTACATTAGAAGGTATTTATTTTGGGGAATGAAATGTATATGCAGCAATGAAAATATTCAGAAGACACTAAAACCTTTTCATGTGTGACCTGAATCCTCAGAAGGGAAGAGTGAAGTAATACACAAACTCTCTTAAGTGTCTGTGTAGGAGCTGGAATATGGAGGACAAAATATGCCCTGGGAAAATACACACTCTCTCCTTGCTCACTTAGCAGAGACTGCAGGCAAAAAGCAGACTACACTCACAGTAATACTTCCCTACTACTCCTGCTAGTTCTACAAAAATAGGAGTAGGTTAAGTATTTAAAAGCTATAATGGAACTCCTCTACTCCTTCATTTCAAAACATCATAAACAAAGAAGTCTTCAAGGATCTGCCTTACCAGGCTTGTCTGTTTCACAAACTTCTGCCAGAAAAACTACACCAGCTGGAAGTGGCAGCCGGGAACAAGACAGCATACAGCCAATTCAGCCCTGCTGGAAACAAAATTCTGATGCAGACAATTTATGCCAACAGGAAAAGCATTTGGGTTGGCTTTACTCACACCACAGATCCAAAGGATTAATTTTTGCTGGCAGAAAGATTACTTCTGCTTTTCCAAGAGAGAGCCTTATTGGCTCAACTGCAGTAACTTTTAGGTCAAAGTGGTTTAAAGAGCTCCAACACCCAGATCTTTCAAATTGTCTTGAAAACCGGTTACAACAACAACAAAAAGCTAACTGTCTGTATTCTTATATGTCTCAAAGACTTCTGAAATAAGGTCTCCAAAGAACATTTTTTCAAACATATCAAGTAAAAACTATCTCAAAGCTTGCTCTCTTTTTATGTACACATACACAAAGCAAATAATCGTTCATTCTCACACCCTCTATTTCAGTTAGATCAGTCCACTTTGAAAAAACAATATGGAAGAAACGGTCCTTAACACTTTTACTCTGAACACAGTCACCACCAAAATCTCAAGAAGCTGCATGTTCTTGTCTCCCCACTCTGCCACACAAAAAGAAATCCAGAAGTAGTGTGTTCCTCTAGGGAATCTCAACATTTCATTCTTCTATACGAGATGGCAAAATTTGTCTGCATATCAACAGAGGGTGGATGGATGCAGAGAAACAGGCAACTCACACACTAGGAAAGAAACTCTCTGACTGGACTGGGGCAGTAAGAGTTAAGGAACTCTGCCTGGTTGGCCAGGCAGCAGAGGAGCTACTCTGCATGATGAAACAGTAAAAAGGGGTTTTATTTATCAGCAAGAGTTGTACAGTGAACTGATGGACTATGGGCCAGTAAGTTACTGCCCGAGACAAACACATGAGGGATACATTTTTTTAACACATATGCAAGTGCCTTCTTGACAGGACATGAAAAGAGGGCTGGAGGAACATGACAGTCCTAAGGGAAAAAATAGCACAGTGAGGAAGAGGAAGTGAAGGCTGAAGGAAAAGACTGTAAAAGTAGTCTGTTTCTTTAATCACTGCAACCATCAACACATAAAACTGTTTAAAAAGAATGTTACCTGATCTCAAACACCTATAGTTTTCAATTTGAAAATATTGCATAATCTGCATTTCACATCATCAAACACACTGACAAGAGTGGAAGAGACAGAATTAAAAAAACAGGAAAGCAGCAGGCTTCAGCTTGCCAAAACATCTCAGAACGTAAAATTCTTTAAAAACTAGAAGTTCTATTATTTTTCCTTTTATTCAAAACCTTGGGAAATCAAAAGTCTTAAGGTGCCATATTAGCTTGTTCAGCTTTTTGGACCAAAGCCATTATCAAACACTAAAAAACCAAGAAAAGTAGCTCTTGGGCAAAGTATTTTATTTCCACCTTCTTTCAGACTTTGTATCTTTAAAATCAGAAGAAGCTGTAAATTTTCTTCAGAATGACCCTAACTGAGCAGGCAGGTTGGACCAGATGACCCCTCTGTAGTCTCTTTCAACCTGATCCATTCTGCAATTCTGTGAATACACCACCACTCCAAAATTAGGTTTTGCAACAACTTGTGGACACGCCCTCCTTCCTTCCTCTCAGTACTGTATCTCCCAACAGTATTATGCATGCACATTTCCAGAAATTTTTTTAAGGTGAAAAAGCCTGAAAATCCCACAAAAAGTCCCTAAACAATATTACTAATGTATATGTTAAAATTACATAAATAATGAAAAATAAAGCTATTCAAACTGCCTATGTTAATGTCATTCAGCCCCTCGTGTGAACACAGCATAATCCGTGACTTCTTGACCATGGACACTTTACCCATGGGACACCTGCCTTATTCCATGCACAAGATTGTGCCTTCCTCAAGAATGGAATAGACAGGAAATAAAAAGAAATAAAAAGACTGCTGCACAGACTCACCTGCTTTGGCTGCAGAACGAGGCACATACGTAGCCTCAACTTACATTGGCCGGGACTGGCCATACATGTTCACTCCAGAAAGGCCAATACTTTACTTATTTGGTTTCAGACAGATTAAAAAAATAGCCAAGAAGTGACTCAGTGCCAGAGCAGTTCTAATGGAAGCAAAAGAAGCCCTCATAGACATAAATACTCACAGANGGGAAGTAGGATGTCATTTTTTGTGGACAAGGCCATAGAAGGAAACAAGACACTTGGTCTGTGGTTTTCACAGATTTTTGTTGATAGCTGAAGAATAGGAAGATTTAATGATCTTGGACCTCATTTCACACATAAAATGGAACTACATTCTAGGACAAAGTTTCTCAATATGCAGTCTACAAAACATCAGACAGTGGTCAAAAAAATCATAAAAATGTATTTTAAAAAACATACATTCCCATACATGCAAGCAAAACATAACTGAGGAAATGCAAAAAAATAAAATAAACATTCCAGGATTAGCCTAACTGAATAG
>VXBX01003009.1:310982-324716 GCA_013400415.1 Scytalopus superciliaris
AGTCATTTGCAATGGTTCCCAGATTCAAGGACTAGTGAACACTTGTCTGAGCAGAGGTCAGTAAATAGAATCAAATCCAACAGCTTTGTATCTGTTGTAAAAACACCCAGAATTGTTTTTAAAACTGAAAGAATTTCAGAAATGCAAGTTTCTTTTATGTGCCAGTGTTTGATTTTACTTTTTATGTATAAGAAGTAAAAATAAAATTAATTTCTATGTATTTTCTCTATTAATGCATAAAACTGCATGATATGCATATAAGTGTGTTTTATTTTGGTAATTTAATATTATGCTGGCTTTTGTAATACTGTATATTCAGTTCCTCTCATTCCACTGACATTCAAACGTGATTCAGGACTTGGATGAAAGCAAAGTTTTCCGTATTCTCTTGTTCCCTGTTTTTTTCACTGTGGTTTGGTTCTAACAACACAGCTCTAAAGTAAAAGTAATACATGGAAAGTCTATTTAGTTACAGAGGGAAAGTATTATTAACATACAGATTATTATGTAAGCATATAATCAAAAAAGGAAAAAAAATGGAGCAATTGGAAGTGAATTGTTAAGTAACTACCTAAAAAACATATGACATTGTTTGGTATCCTGATTGCTGTTGCACACAAAAATGCAAATACTTGGTGATGGGTAAAATAAATTGATATAGCACAACTGTATAAATCTTGACTCAGCCTCCCTTATGCCCAGAGAAGCAATGTTAGCATGATTGAAAATAGAACCAGTGTAGATGGAGAGTAGCTCATCAAATTCCCTGCACTCAGCTGTAACTTTTAACATGGTCACTCAATCATACTCTAATCTGAGGGAAAAAACTTGAAGGTCCTTCACCCTAATTAATTCTATATTTGGAGTTGCCCTGGAAAGCCCATTTACATCAGGTTACAGGTTCTCACAGGGTACATGACTGAAACTGAAAGGGGAAATGTGTGGCATATTTTTTAGCTTAGCTTGTGGCTTTTGTTTGAAAATACAGAATCATAGAATATGCTGATTTGGAGGGACCCATCAGGATCATCAAGTCCAACTCCTGGCCCTGAAGGGAGCAGGTTTTGGAGCTTCAAGTGAGGGCAGTACTGTTGAAACTTACACAGCACAGTTCAGAGGTGCAGAAATTGGGAGACCGTGTGGTTAGTGGAGAGAAGGTTCTTTATAACATTATTTTGTGTGCTTCAGTACAGGTACCTGTCATCATTAATTTTCTAGAGGAACAATCTTAAGTATAAGAGAGGCATGTGGCCTCTAAACTTTAGATCTAAATTAAGTACCTAAAACCAAAGAGTGTGAAACTACTTGTGGATGTTCAGTTAGGGATCTGGTGTTTTTAAAAAAGCTAATAAATCATTCAAAATAAAAAATAATTACACGTGTGTTTATGCTAATATGCAATTTTACAATTAACAATGAAAAGGTACAAACAGTGTGTACAATTAAGCAGAGCAGGAGAAATTTCACCTAGTCCATTGCTGTACTTTTCCTACATTTATGCATGTAGATTAGGTGTAACATAGTTTCATTTTCTCTGGATGAGCATATCAGTGTCAATGCAAAAAGTGAAAGGGGAACAGGTTTCAGGGGAAAAATGTAGACCCCAATTTTGGCTTTTCAAGCTAAATCCTTTGTCTTTCTTGCAAATTGAAAAGTAATTGTCGCTGTAAAGGGACTATGATACTTGAGAGTGAGATCTGTTCTCTAAGTTGGTTTATAAAGGTTATTTCAATTTCACACCACCCACTAGGAGCATTTGTCTCTTCTAGTTTTCACATATTTTCTTTTTATTAATGGCAGGGTTTTACTGATTATTGAGTTATGCAGTTAGTACACTTGCCTTTCCAGTCTTGATTTTTGAGGGTTTTTTAAAGCCTTTTTGATCTTTTAACACTGAGACTGCTGAAGAAATGTCCCTCATTTTTATGTATTTATTAGTAGTAAGCATAGAGAACAGACAGCATGTTCCCTTTTTTACATTGTGCCTATTCAATATGTTTTGCAGGCAGCTGTTTCCTTAGATTGTCTATTTTCTTTCTTCTCAGTGCAGCTTTAAAATTCTAATACCGATATATATGATGCTTTTACAGCCTACTTTTTAGGATTTACTCTTCTTAAACTCAGTCTATCCGGGTATTCTAGCAAGTTTGCTTACATAACACTTGTTGCCTCACCCCACCACCTGTTGAAAGCTGTACCTATCTGTCCCTCATGTCTTGGAGCACAGGGCAGATTTTGGCTTTGCATTCATGTCAGGCCCATTTTTTGTGCCTATACGGCATCTTGAAAATGGAGACAACTACATTGGATGGCAGTAGTGGACAAGCACCTGACATATGTGAGGCAGTTACAGGAGAATGGGAACTGTCTGCCTGTTCTCTTCAAATGGCAAACAAGAAAGATTGCTAAAACAATTACAGGAATGCAAACATGCTGAGCAAGGCCTCTTGCACGGGCCATCACAGAGCTACAACTGTGTAATATTGGAAAATCAGAGCCTAGGTCCCTTAGGTTCTTACAACTGGAATTGGGCAGATATTTCGTAAAGAGAACGTATAGAATGCTTTACTTTGAAGCAGGGCACACAGTTTATCCTAAAAGGGCATGAAGTAAGAGTATTTATTTCTATGGGGTTAGATGAAAGCAAATATGTTGAAAACAGAGAATTGACATACAGTGAAATTTCTTAAAAATTGAATCTATCTAATTACAGCTCCCAAGTATTTTCATGTTGATATGTCTCCTCTTGCCTCTTCAGCTATTTATAAAGATTGTTCAAATCATTCATTTACTTCATAATCCATCTTCTGGACAAACCTTTGTCTGAAGCAATACTCCCCTTCCATATTTCTATCCTTTTGAAGAACTCCAGAGCCAGCATTAATGTTGACTTGCCTGAAGGTACCTTTGCAAGCTCTTCTGTAGTACATATGGGTCAGTGAAAGCTGCACAAGAAGCACAGAAACCAGGCAGAACACTACTAATGTAGTTGGCATTTGATTTAAGATAGTTGATAGGAAATTCTAGTAGAAAATGGATTTACCGATTTCATGAGGGTGTCTTTATGTGTGGTAAAAGGCTGCTGCTGATGGGCTGCTACTAAGGTGACAGTAAAACAATCCTGTCAAATCCATGTGGTCTAGAAGGATGAAATAGAAATAGATATTATCCCATGGATGGAAGCATTAAGGAACAGAGAATTACTGTCTTTATAAAAGCAGTATCCACATGCAGAGGGGAGTTTTGACTAAACAAGCATTTGGTGAAATAAAGAGGAAATTCATCTGAATAACATTTTGGTTTAAAGTTTTTAAATTAAAATAATAAATGACATTTCAGTAGCACTCTCAATGAAACAAATAAAAAATTTGTGTTACCATTACAATCAGGTGATGAAAAATATCTTAATGCTTCTGTCCACACATGATTTCTAGCAAAAAGAACTTAAAAGAAGCTCTGCTTTATTTGAAGGCAATATGTTTGTCATAAACTCCAGGTTCCTAGGAGGAGCAAAGAGAAGCCTGATACTTTATGTGCAAGTAGTAAAATGTAATAGAAAACTCAACAGCACTTCATAGCCTGTTTTTGTTAGTTGTAACTCTTTATTACTCTCCATGAGCAAGCCAGGAGTTAAGGTGTATATTACATTTCTGTATGGCATAATTACATTTCCCTTCTGTTCAGTTGATTATTTTTTAATGTGTTTTTTTCTTCCCGTTTGTTTGTTTGTTTTTTGCAGGGGGGCAAAAGGGGGTCTGGGTTATTTTTGTCTATACAAAAAATGGCTTACAGTCAACATACTGTAGATACTGCATTAAGTTTAAGGTCTTCTTTACTTTTTTGTTAAAAGCTGCAGCATTTTTTAAGAAGATCAATTGCATAGTTACTGCTTGAAAAGTATGATGTATTAGGCACAAATCACTGAAGAAAAATTGTAAACTGTTATGATGTAAAGCGTATTCACATTCATTACTTTCCCTTTTAGTCTTTTACAATTAACAGTATGTTGTGCAGAGTTCTACTGAATATATTCTTTCTAAGAAAAGCCTCACACTGATTTTCACACCATGTGGAGTAAACACTGAACCGTGTTTTTTTATCTTCTCTTCAGCTTCATTAGACTGGGTTACCTTTTACATTCTAACCCTAACTGTATTTTCCTGCATTTTTCACCTTCTGCATACTGATGCGACTAAGATACTCTGATAAGTTGAATAAGCATTTTCAGTGAAGGCTTATTCAGTCCTATAAAGAAATCTTCTAATGTCATGAATTCGCATGACCTTATGATCTGAATTTGCAGGACTGAGTAGAAGGTTAAATAATCACAATCTTTACGTCTTACATGGACTCAAGAATAGATGAATTCGGAAACTACTGTTTTGTTAAAATGGGTTCATAATCATCTTATTTCTATTTAATCACCCCAATGTAAATAATTTCTCTGTGTACAAGGATCCTTAAGGTCAAGAACAATGAACCTAGCAATTGGTATGTGAAAATAAAAGAAAAATATATACTCAGTGGCTAGTATGCACTTATGTGCCTGGTTACACAGACAGAGTTATATGCCAGTGAACACCCATTTCCAACACAGTAATTTTCAGATTTCTAATTTCTCAGCATTTCTTAAAGATATGTTTTTGTAGATCCTTAAAAATAGGGTCTTATTTAGGAATGAGTTTTTGCAATTTGTGAAAATTAAACATCAATAAAAGAAAACGTATCTACAAAAATAATAACCTATCTGCAGAGTCGTAGTTAGCATTTTCTTTTCTAGGTCTCTTTTTGTGTATATCACTTTGTCTGGAAGGTGAAACTATATTCCAGTTGTCTGATGCCCGGTGAAATATGTTTTACTTGCTAAGCAGAATACAATATACGCTGTCTTCTCATCCCTGGTAGCAGCTGACAAAAAGAGAGGGAAACAACAAACAAACAAACAAAAAGGCAAATAACCAAACAAAACCAAACCAAACAAACAAACAAACCCCAAACCATTTCTTTGTCTAAGTACCTCAATAAAGTGGAAGACTTAAGAAAATAGCAACCGAATTTTCAAGACAGATTTCCAGAATGTTAAACTAATATTCCCCACAGCCTTCTGCTTCAGTTCAGAAATGACCCATAATTTTCAGAAACTTTGCAGCATATGTGCTGTTTCAACAGTGTATCTGAAAAAAATTAAGAATATTTTTCCCTCTTCATTGAAGTCTTTCAAACATGCCATTTTCCTGTGGCATATGCCATCTACCAATAGGTGGAAGAAGTAAAAATATGAATAAGAATGGAGTGTTTCCATGTTCTCAAACAGCATTTTAAAACTACTTAGTGAAAGAAATTCCCAAGATGTTCATAAGAACAAGTAAACCATGAACACTAAAATACATACTTAATACAATTAGGTATATTGGGAAAGTTCTTGGCATTATGCTTAATCCATTTATTAATAAGACTGTAATTAGGACCTCAAGATTGATATTTCTTGCAATGGAGATATGGAGTATCCTTGGCATCCTTATACTACCTCATCCAGCACCCTCTTCCAGTGAAGCTCACTTGTTTGGATTCATGCATCTTGAGCAGAGCAGGATTAAAATGGACAATCCTTCCAGTAGCCACTACACAGAAGCATAAAATACCATAGCTTCACAACAGAATAAAACTTCTGTAGCTTTTTTTGTAGTTTTGATACCACCATAGCATCTGTGTACTCAGTGTCACTATGAGCCTTGTCAATATAGCTTCTATTGAGCTACACACTGTGGCACGAGGTGGGAACATGATGGAACCACTGAGGTCTGTTTTGACTCTGGAATGAGATTTTTAGTAAAATTTGTTATGCAACCAGTAGCCCTTTAGCCTGGAAAACACAGAGGAGGAATTTGACCCAACAGATATCCACATCCATATGTCTGCATTACACTCAAGACGCTTCATAATAGCAGAACTTAGCTAAAAGGAATATAATTTAGAAAAAACAAACCATTTGGTTTTGATACATAAATTAGTTTGTGCTGGACTAAAAATATTTTTTAAAAGAAGTGAGGTTTTCGGGCTTAATATGTTGAATGTGTGTCATTTTTAAACATAAACTTACTAAGACAAATTAATCTACAGCCATATTTTCCATATTTGCCTGTGTTCCAGTTTTTCAGAGTTCAACCTGAAGTGTTTTAAGCATGATTTTTCAGAGGTGATGAGAGCCTATTATCTCTACTGACCTTATGTACAGCTGCAACAAGTCATGAAAACCCACCATGTCTTGCATTAGATACGCAAGAACAAGACTAATGAATACGTCTGAAACATTTGGCAATGTCTGAGTTCCACAGAGGTTACATCAAATACTGTGAACATCTGAAATAAAAAACTGCAGTGTATGAACAGTCACATAGAACTGTAATGTTAAAAAGTGAAACTGTATTCATCATTTTTATTCCTTTCTCCACCCTTTTAACAGAATACCCTTGAGCTCTAATGAAATCTTGCTTGCCCATAGTTCTGTTTCCCTTGTACTCAATCCTGTGTTCAATTCATCATAACCCTATGTTTAAAGTGTCTGTTTGTTGCCATGGAAATTACTGATGTCACAAATTCAGTTAGAACTTCATGACATGCTCAAATATTTTTAAAAAATAGGGCTAGAGAAAAAGAAAATCGTTGTTCAAATAGCAAACCTTAGGTGACAAGCTAAAAGGGAAAAGTACACAGGGGTATATAAAGAGTAAGGTGATTTATTTCTTAAGGTTGTTGGAGGAAATTTTCACATACAGAGTGATGTTGTTAGAATTCTGTGTAAAATACATATGTAAGTGTATCATAAAACCAAGCGTTCTAAACCTTTATACCTTGAACTATCACATATACCAACATAGACAAAATAGTGAACAAAAAGTGAAGATAAGTGGGTTTCTTAATGTAAAGAATTTGAAAATAAATAAGTTTTAAGTAATAATTGGTACATGCAGTCTTTATTCATTTTAAAAAATTTAATTGAAATACCATTTAAAGATTTATCCAAATTTATGTAGGCATGTTCACAAAGTGACATTTCTCTTTCTCTGAGATCAAATTTTGCATCTTTTTAGTCATTTTTGCTATATCTAAAACTTCAATTATGTGGGTTGGCTGCAAACTTCTTACTGGCTGTATTATGTGGTCTGTCAGACTTGTCAGATACAGTATGTCTTCGAGTAAAAATTCACTTATAAGGTGCTCAATGGCACCAAGTGAACTACTTTCCCATTCCCAATATAGAATGTACCCAGCTGCTACACTGTTACTAGTAGAAAACTAGTACCAAAGGTAAGAAATACATAATTGTTTTGAAAGGAAAAAATATTAAACAGTTGCTGCAACCTTCTGAATGTATTTTAGTTCAAATTCCAGTAAGCAGCAAAACAACTCTTTTCTTCATAGGAAGAAATCACATTCCTTGTGAATAGGATAAAATTTTTAAAGTATATTGTTTTCCTCACTATTTGCCTATTGGCTGGCTTGGATTGTTTGCTACTTACACTGCTTCTTTGGATATCCCAGTCTTAAAAGTGTCTACCTTTTCTTGTGAAGGTTCCAAAAGCCTACAGAGCCCACCGGAGCAACTAGATGTCTTAAAAATTCAGTGTTAAAAGGCACTCTGTCATGATACCCAGCTCACTTTTTGAAGAATGTAGCAGTAAATTTCACTTTTTGTGTCTAAGTAAACTGATGAATATATTGTTTGTAGAGAGTAACAGAGGAAAAGTGCTTACATTAAAAGTACATCTTACAGGCAGACCTCATAAATGATGCAGGTGGAGATCTCTGAGAGGTACAAATGTCTAGGTCTCACCTAGACTTGGAGTCTGGAGATAGCCAGAATGTGCACCTGAATAGGTGGAGGATCACCACTTACATGTGACCTGGGAGATCTAAGAAAAAGGAATAGATATCCTCTTGTCTTCTGTTCTATCTCTGGGTTAGATGATTGTATGATATAAATTTATAAACCACTTTTTGTTGCTTTTTTGTGTGTAGTATTTGAATACTTATCCTGTATTAGCAGCAGCTGCACATCTAAGACCTCTGTTCGAAACCCATTGGAATCAATGGAGGATCCCACTGAAAAAGAAGTACTGGCAGTGTCATAAATTTGGGCAGTCTGAGGTTGCTGGTAACTATCATACCCCTTTTCCATAGTAAAAATTTATGCTACCTAAGCTTATCTTAAAAGTATCTAATTGGAAGCCGGAAATAAACTTTCAGGCAGCACTTCATTAAATTTACAAGTGTATGGGATGCAGAATAGATGAAAGACATTTAACTACTTGGAGGATGGCTTTGGCACAGAGCTATTCATCCAGACACACTGTTTCTTTTCCATATTTGAAGGGGGAAAGCAGAGAACTACTTCATGTTACAGTCAGATGCTGCCTATATATGTCCCCCTGTCCACATTATAAAAGAGTTTGCACTTATAATAAATGCAGCATTCAGACTAAGATTTGCCATGGTGAATGCCTGTCTCTGGCTTTGTCCAGGTTTAAGTTGAAACAGCCCAGTAATTTCTACGATTTGCCTTGGAGGAAATTATTTTTCTTGAAAGATATGCCAGCTAGATTTATGTGTCATCACTGGAATGCCAAGGATGTGCCTTTTGCTGACTTTTCACCTTTCTGTCAAAAGCCATGCTAACTGGCGAAGATGCAGTATTCCCATCTTGAAGGGCCTACAGTTTAGAAATAAGCCCTATTAAAAGACAGGTGTGTCTTGGATAAAAGTCTTGTCATTTGGTAATATTGAGGCAGTGTCACAGCAGGAATTAAATCCATGCAAATATCTGTTAGCTTTTTCCACTCTGAAACCATCGTTAAAGCTACATATTCTATATATTGACTAGAAGGGCTAAAACAAAGTACTGTCTTTATACATTGTTGCTTTTTTCTCCTCAGTGGAGCAGTGAGCTGCTCTGAAGTAACAAGTTATTAATTCAAGCTGTGCAAGATTCTCCTAAATACTATGAGTAACATTGTATGATCTATTAACATCGGTTCAGGTCATGTCCTCACAAAGGAAGGTTGCCCCAGCTTAGAGATAAATGTGGAAAAATCTTTTACTTACCACTATGGGAAGTCATTAAGGATGGAAGGAAGAGATTTAGGAAACTCGCTCAAACTCTCCATTTGTGTTGTCCAAACCCACCTAGTAAAAATTTTCAAGCAACAAGGTGTAAGATGGTTAATTCAGGGTGCTGGGCTTGTCAGTCATAAGTTACTTGTAAAATTTCTTGGGTATTTTGTAGGTGACCTTGTTTGTCTCCCTCAGTCCACCTCTCTAAGGAAACCTCATATACAGGAATCACAGGTAACAGGGTTTTCATGAGGTCAAATGAAAAGAAACAAATGCAGTTTGATGTCAACAGTTCCAATATCACTGCAAGACTGTTACTACAAAGAGCATGACACTTTGTCACCCTCTCCCAGAAAAATTCTAAAAGAGGTTGTAAGAACTGCATTTTTCCCTACTAGTAAGTGCTAAAAATACAGGAAAGGACTTTTTGTACACTTGCACTTTCACCTCTGACCTACATATTTGTTTTTCTCTTCTTAATGACAAATTACACAAGCAAAATTACATGCATTTGCTGATGCTTTTTTTTCCCTTAAATGGTTTCATAGCATGTTCAGACTCAATTCCTGAGTTATGCCTTAACATTGCTGGCTGTATTTTTTGTTAGGCTGTAATGCCACTGAATTATTTTACCTTATACATGGAGGAGTTCCCAAGATTTCCAAAGACAGTAATTCTTCTTACAAGACTTGGCAGACAACAATAAAATATTTTTTTTTATTATTTTGTGGGAAAAAGAAAAAAGCTATCTCTAAACTTACAAAACAGAAAATACATACTTTCAGTTTTTATGCACACTGGGTATTTTTACTACTAAACACCATACACTTATTAATTTTTGGTTTTAAATTAAAAAATTCAGACAGCTGAAATTGGATTGTTGTTGGACAATTCATACAAGATAACATTTTTATTCATTCAACTCTATGAAAAAATAGTAGAAGACCTTCACAGTTACTTCAGATGAAATTGAAACTATTGAATGTGTTTCAAGATATAAAGACAATGAAATCCTGGTACCACTGGACTCAATGGCTATACCCCTTTATATTACATTAGAGGCAGAATTCCACGTAATTTCACCCTGGAAAAAAGATTTTTTTAGTTTTTTGTGTATCATTTTAGTCTGAATTCTGCGTATTTCTTCTGCCTCAACTGCCTTTATGCTAATTTAGACATATTTGCTCATAAATGGTGTTGCTAGAAAGACACATTGTAATTCCAATGCCCTGCATTTGGAAATTACTATGGATTTTACCTGCTTTAGTCTGAGTACATAGACAGGTCTTATTTTTAGAAAATTTCAGTTTCTCACTCTGAGAAACCCGTGTCTCTTAAAAAGTAAGGTGACTGAAAATGGGTGACTTATAAAACTGGCAAGGAAGCGTACTGAGTCTGGGCCAGTCTGTGTCTGTGGTGGTACATAGTACCGTCAGAAAGAGAAACTTTGTATTTTAGTTGTATCAGGAAAAAACTGATTCATCTCAATGGAAACAAGTAAAGGAATTACTGCAGTATGAACTGAAAAAATCTGATAATTTGACAATCTTTAGATTAGCGTGGAAAAACAGCGAAGAATGGATCCTTTTGCAATGACGGTAGATGTGGCTTAACTGGATTTTTCCAACTCTAGTATCATTATCTGAAATCAAAGTAAGGGGAAAGCTCAAAAAAAAAAATAAAGTACTTTCTACTCAAAGGAATTACAAATGCCTTGTCTTAAAAATTATGTTTTCCAAAGTAATTAATATGTATTTTTACTACTACAGTCTAGCTAATGTTTCAAAAATATCTTTGTTGGGCTGTACACATTTTTCATATTATAAATATGAAATATCACACTTTTTTGTTTATCTGCATGTTTTAACTAAAGTTCCCTCTTAGATCTGTATGCAAATTTTGGTCCAGTGAGCTCAAGCTTTTTCAACAGACTGGGTCTTCTTGCCAGTATAATTCATACTGCTATGCAATAAAATAATAGTAGCAATGATTTGACATTTCAAAAAGGAATTGATGATGTGAAAAAGCATTTAATTGGGTAGGAATCAGATATAGGTCATGAGGTGATAGGAACCCTAAGAGATAATGAAAATAATTTATATATTAAATAATCTGTTCCAAAAAGTGTGAGTACAATAAGCATATATTTCTGAAGTAGAACCCTAATTCAGAAAGCACTCAGGAGCAGAGATAGCTAAACTACTCCCTGACATTTTCATGTATTACAAGGGAACAGTAAATTTTCACCGTGGCTGAAAGCAGACACAAGCAAATTATAGTGGCTCTATATGTATTTTTACATGCTATGAAAATAAAATGTCATCCAATTATATTAAACTCCACTCTGTAAGCTTTTGTTTGTAACAATAGTGATAAGTTGCAATGAAGAAGAAGTTTGATAAACTAGAGGTGGGGATAAGAGTAAAACACTGACATCTGATGAAAGCCAGACAATAATACAACCATCTTGCCCCCTTTTAGTAAGGACTGGGAATATGATTCCTTTCCTTACACACCAGTGACTTCTGTGACATCTCCACTACTATATATATTTTAGTCATACAGTTCAGTTTTATGTAGTCTTGCAAAGAGCAGGAAGTTAGACTCAATGATCCTTATGTGTCACTTCCAGCTTCAGATATTCGGTGATTCTGTGGGTCTGTGGCATTGGTGGCAGTGGTATATTCACATACAGCTATGTATTTTCCTAAATAGGGGCACCAGGTTTGTGTAACTATAGTTATAGCGAGTTCCTTGACCATTATCTAAACATTAATTCCTTTACTGTACTCATAAGACAGCAGTCTGTTCAGCACCATTCCCAAGTACATTTGAAAACACTGATTAACTTTTATACATGGTTTCTGAGGTGGAGGAGGTTTGTTAGGGAGATAGCTGCTAGGGCAGAGAGATTACAGAACTGCACAAAGGGGGGTCTAAATGAACTTCAAGGACAGACTTAATTCTCCCCCTTCCCAAAAAACTACCATCCTGACAGATCCTTATCTAAGGTGCCCTAAAAAATGTCCAGCAATGGAGACTTCATAGCTTTCACAAGTGATCTGGTCCAATGCTTTTAAACCCTTTCTGTGAGTTTTCCTCAATGTGCAGTTCTAACATGTTTTGCTTTTGTTGAAGCCTTTTACTTCTCATCTTAACCCTCTTGAACAGACAAAAGTTACCTTAATCTTTGCAGCACCATTTTGTTTACATTAAGAATCTTGTATTATTCCCTAGTCCTTCCCCTTTTTAGGATAATTAAGTTTAGTTTTCCCAGCTTTTCTTGGAGATCCTTTTCATGGCCCTATTCTGAGTTCTCTGCTTTTCATCTAGATTTTGCTTTGTGTTCTTCAAGAGGGTAGTGTTCAAAACCAAAAACACCCAAAGCCATAATAATGCATAACTTCTATCTATGTCCTTTAAACTGTTCTCCTGCTTATATGTCCCAATATGCCTTTTTCCCAACATCATGGTCTTATTAACTCATTATTAACTGGTAATCCATTAAAAGTCACAAGTCACCCTCACGGAGATCTCTTGTGAGCTAGTTGCTGCACATCATGTGATTATGCAATTGAACATTCTTGGTTGAATATAATATCTTGTGTTTGCTGTTGAGTATCATCCATTCACTTGTATATCCAATTTCCTCAACACCATTTTGAATCTTAAACCTGTCCTCCACTTTAAAGACAGTCTCTTTCAGTTCCAGATTAACTGCAAATTCAAAAGCACATTATTATAATTTCATAATTTTACTTAAAATATTTAACAGATGAAACTAGCTGCAGGCTACTGCAGAACCCCACTTGGTCCAGCTTTTGTTTAGATGGAAAACTGGCAACCCACCATGAACTATTTTCATATGACTGCTTATGCATTCCCATTTTAGCAATTTCATCTTGATCACACACCCATGGCCTACTATGCATCTGTCTTGTGAGACAAGAGACCCTTACAATAGTTAAGATATATACCATCTATTTATTCTTCCCTGCCCCATGACCAACATGCACTGTAGCAGAGTAAAAAGGATTAATGTGTTCATGATGAACTCCTGTTTGCTCTCATCTGTTTCCTCACTAACTTTCTGGAGTTTGGAAATAGATTGTTTCCCCCATTTCTCAAAAATAGCTACTGCAGTATCTGAGATATCTTCAGATGATTGTTTGAGCAAAAATCTCATCAGTCCTTAATTTGAATTTGTATAAATCTAAAGGTGAAATTCTTTGATCACTGCCAATTTGAAAGCACCCAGATCACCAGCATACTCTTACACTGTCCTATATAGGTATTTTCTTGGCCTCATGCTTGCCTTAAATTTATTAGAGAATACTAATCCAAAAATATTAAACCCTTGAATTTTGTGTGCATTATTTATCATTATTNTTCCTGTTGATGTATCTTGATTATCTTGATCTTGCTCATTTTTTAACTCAGACCTCCATATGTGCTTATATAACTGAACCTAGTTTAGTTTCCACCCTCTGTATGCTTTGCTTGTGTTCGGTGCTAGCAAAAAGCATCATTAAACAAATTGCTGCCTTCCTACATGCCCCTACTTTGTGTCCTTAGTATCACTTCTTTGCCAGTTCTCCTAAACTTTTTACTTCTCTGACTTTT
>VXBX01003009.1:327545-341165 GCA_013400415.1 Scytalopus superciliaris
TATATGCAGTGTTCTGAAATAAAACTCAAACAACTGTCTTGTGTCCAAATGCTTGAGCATCTCTGTGAGAAGAACCTGCCTCTCTAAGGAGCACATTTTCTTCCTGTTCTAAAGGATTCAAGTGGTTTTTTCCTATGAAGTATCTACAAAATAATTAATTAACAATTTTCAGAGCCAGGCATTTTCAAAGATGTGGCAGAAAATACTTTTATCAAAGTTGGGGCAGACAATCCAAGAAAATAGTACTATGAGCCAGTTATTACACCATATTCTATAAAGAAAGATTTGTAAAATAAATAAAAAATACAGCCCAAGTGGTCAAACCGCAGTTGCACAATGAAGAATACACTGTTGTTGCTTTCCCTTTTTACATTCTCCACATTTCTGGCAACGCTAGTATGTCACACAAAAAGATTCTACCATAACAAAATGAGATCCATGTTGAAGGCTGGATCTCTTTTCTTTAATCTGATATAAATTCAGGTAATACAATGCTGTCAGAAAATTTATGCCAAATTAAAATAACAGTAAGTTAGTAGACTTGAGATTATCTCATTACATGGAAGAAAATACAGATTGAAAGCATTCCATGAATACATGCACACACCATAATATTCAACTTGATATTGAGAGATACGGTCTGTAAAAGAGGAACAAACAAGGTCAACTGTATTTGAATTTTTAAATTTAACTAGGATTACTCATTTATCCATAGAACACATAAATGTTTTTTGAGGAGATGCCAATAAATACAATAAAAATGCAGGTAGGTGAGGAAACATACATTTCAAACTGAGCAAGGATGCTGAAGTCAAGACAATTGGCCTCAGCCAATTTGAGATTTTAGTCAAGGGTTTCTGCTGGAACTGAACTAATGACCCTGTTATTTCCTTGTTTCAGGAGTCTGCTTCAGCAACTTATGAAGAATTTGAGCATCTGAATCTGAACTAACTGCAATGAATGGGAAAATGAAACAGCTTCAGGTAGTTCACTACTGGTACAGAGGGAAACTTTCAGAGATCTGCATGTGGGAATTGATAGGAAAGAAAAGCATCTTAGTCAACAGCTGGGGAATATGGTAATCACTCTGGAGCAGCAGCAATGTATTTTAGTCCTGATACACTCCAATGCTCTTTTAGGAAAAAAGACCATTTCCAGTCACTTTATGAAGACATGATGTCTATATATTATAAAGAGAGACTGGCATGTAGTCTCAAGTGTCTCTGTAGTCTCTTGAGGCCACACATGAACAGAAGGAGAGTATCTTCCTTAAGGAGCATTATCATGAATTTTATGTGAACAGGATTATCAAAAGAAAAGTAAAATTAACAAAAGCATGAAGCAAACCAGTGAGTGAAAGCATCAGATTAGCAAATGTAACATGGACAGATTGAAACAGATAGTGTTGAAATGGCACCAGGAGGCTCTCAGGCTTTTCTTACTACTCAAATTCATTATATGACATCCTACTTACAATCCTCTGAGAACCAGCTGACTTTTTGTACAATATGACATGCTACTTAGCTGTTTATCACATGAAGTATGATCATAATACCTAAAAGTGAGAAGTTTCTAGTATTTTTTAACAAGAGCATTTTTTTCTCAACCATACTCTTGCACTTGTTAGGAATATGAGAGACATGACAAACCAGAGGGGTTTATAAAGAATTCAGACTGCAGAAGTGTTTTTCTTCTCTCTGTATAAAACGTGAAGGATGTCCCATGCCTGACAGTGCCTTAAAATAAGGCATTTGGACAACAGCCTTAATAATGGGCTTTAACTGTTGGTAGGCTGTGATCAGACAGTTGGACTAGATGAGTGTTGTGTGTTCATGCCAACTGGAACTATCCTATTCCCTCCTAATTAAAAATTTGTCAAAGCTGCTGAACCAAATAAAATGAGAAAGTCAAAACCTTCTGGAAGCTGTTGCTCCTTTGAAAACCTTATTCTCACTGTCAATGCTTTCTCTTCCAGGCATTCAGTCAGCATCCTTTTATGGGCTTGTGACTGGGTTGTAGCCACTCAGATCATGAAGACCTCCAGGCTTAGAGATCCCACAACTTCTCTAGGCAACACACTTAAGTACTTTGTGATTCTCCCAGCAATTTTGGTTTTGGTTCCTTATCTTGTGTGAATCTCTGTAGTTTCAGGAGATGCCACTGTCTCTCACCCACCCATGAGCCTGTCCCCATCCCCTTGATGCCTTTCCCAGAAACACCAGGATGTACTATGAGGTGTCCCAATGCCTTGTCCATTCCATGTTGAACCCAATTCATCCTAACAGAACATCCTTGCTTTAAAGTTCTGAACACCTCTTCTTTGTCAGCCCTCTCTGGGACCACAAAGAGGTGCTGAACAGGGGGAATCACCCTTGTGCCTTCCATCTAGGGAAGAAAGATAGCATAAAACCCATCAGAGGAGCCAAGTGCTGCCTGTAACCCATCATGGGAGAAAGCAGGGGAGTCCAGACAACTGGCCAGAAGTGTGGAATGTATAGAGAGCCTATGGGACTTTATCCTAGAGCCTTCCAAGGAGGCATAAGATCTTCCTGAGTGAACTCTTTTGCTGCATGTGCCTGGACAGGACCCTGAGGAGACACAGCCAAGGCCTCAGTGATTGGCATGAGACATCAATGCCAACTATAAGACAAAAGGTGGGGAATGGAATTGAGAGTGGTGTGGCATTAAGTCCAAATGCATGTACTGAGACAGAATTCCATGGGCATTGATGGCCTATCGTGATGTCACTTAGTGATAGATTATACCCCTGCAGGGATGGATTGTGACCTGGCATCCCTCACTGCCTATAACTGGGCACCAAATTTCACTCAAGCCCAGATACACCTGAAGAATGAGATGCCATTCAGAGAGACCTAGACAGGCTCAAGAAGTGGGCACATGGAAATCTTATTCTGTTTAACAAGACCAAGTACAAGATGCTACATCTGGGTGAGGGCAACCCCCAGTATTAACACAGGCTAGGGGATGAACAGATCAAGAGCAGCCCTGCTTAGAAGGACTTGGGGATGCTGGTAGGTGAGAGGCTGGACATGACCCAGCAATTTGCACTGGCACCTCAGAGAGCCAATTGTATCCTGGGCTACATCAAAAGCAGCGTGGCCAGGAGAGCAAGGGAGGGGATTCTGCCCCTCTACTCTGGTGAGACCCCCTGGAACACTGCATCCACCTCTGGGGTCCCCAGCACAGGAAGGAGATTGATCTGTTAGAGCAAATCCAGAGGAAAGCCACCAGCATGATTAGAGGGATGTATCTCCTCTCCTATAAAGAAAGGCTGAGAGAAGTGGACTTGTTAAGCCTGAAAAAGAGGCAGCTTCAGGGTAACATAATTGTGGCCTGCCAATACTTGAAGGGAATTTACAAGAAAGATGGGGCAAGACTATTTACAAGAGCATGTATTGACAGGACAAGGGAGAATGGGCTCAAAATGAAAGACTGTAGGTTTAAATTGGATATTAGAAATAAATTCTTTACTGTGAGGTGGTAAGGCACTGGAACAAGTTTCCCAGGGAAGTTGTGGATGCCCCATCCATGGAAGTGTCCAAGGTCTGATTGGATGGGGCTATGAGCAACCTGGTCTAGTGAAAGGTGTCCCTGCTCATGGCAGGAGGTTGTAACTACATGATCTTCAAGGTTCCATTTCAACCCAAACCATTCAATGATTCTACACCTCCATGATTCTATGACTCCAGCTGAGCACTTGGTGAGGTTTGGAGTGCTGAGTGAGACCATTGTGTGAGGAGAGTTGTCACTGCTCTGTGCTCAACTCCAGAGCCATCTGAGAATTTTCCCCCTCCCTGACAGGTTTAGGTAGCCAGGACAGACAGGAGGTGTGCTCACAGCAGCAGAGGTGAGCTGAAAAGGGAAACCTCATCCTGTGGAGTTGGGAGGATTTCCTTGCTGAGGGACTGGGACATTGCTTCTGCTCCTCCTGGATCCAGGCAACGGTTGTGGTCCTCTTCCCTTTCTAGAGTGACACCTGCTGCTGCAGCGCTGGTGAAAGTGAGCAACGCATAACTCCATATTGCCCCAGCCCACTGCGAGCATGGCCACAGAGATAGAAAACCACTGTTCCATCTGCCTGGACAGCTGGGAGGAGATCAGCTACATACTGCCATGCTTCCACCAGTTCTGTTACACCTGCATCCTGCGGTGGGCAGAGAACACGCCTGAGTGCCCGCTCTGCAAGAGGAGGATTATATCCATCTTACACTTAGTGAGGGCAGAAAATGACTACATGGAGCGTGTCATTGCACTATCTGAGACATCATCAGTCACCATCCACCAGGCAAGAGGAGATCCCAGTCACCTGGGTATCCCTGGCCTCCATTCCTCTGAAGCACCCCAACCACTGGCTGCAGAAGGAGTGCTCAGGCCTCCTGTGAGCATCCTCCAGCCTGAGGAATGGGTGATGCTTTTCTGGGAGTACCCATGCCTCCCAGATACCCTGATGCCCTGGGTCTGACCAAGGCTGAGGCAGATTTTCAGGAACAACCAGATGGAAGCAGCCCTACTGGAGGACACTGTCATGGACATGCTGACCAACCACGAAATGGATGAAGACCGGCTGGTCTGGATGCTGGGGATCTTCCTCCAAAACCACACAATGACATTCATGCACCAGCTTATCCATGTTGCTGTTCGACGGTGCAACAGGGAGGCCAGCTGTCTGCTGGCCCAGCAGCTCCATCTCCCTGCCCAGGTTCCAGCCCTTCTGACAGCCCTACAAGGTGCACCATGGATGAGGTCCCCAACACCTCCTCCACTGCCATGGGTGGAGACCCCAGCAGGCACGCGTCTGCTTCCACTGCCATTGCTGCCGGAGCACAAAGAGCCCCAGGAGCCAAAGAAGTCTGTTCCTGCACCCTCCACTTCCAGACAGGGCAGTGAACCATCTCCAAGTGGCCACAGTGACCCCCAAAGAGATGGGCCAGCAGCCCTGCAGCTCTCCAGCCAACAAGAGGCCAGTACTGCATGGGTGATCTTGGAGGATGCCTCAGAGGTTGGCCAAATTGGGATTGGGCCACCAGCTGGGGCATGTGCCAGCCCTCAAAGGCTCCCAGCCCCCCAGAGCCAGCAAAATAAATGCATGGAAACTCAGAAAGTCTCAGTGTTATGAACAGGGCAGGTGGCATTGCTGTCCTCATTATTCTCCCTAAAGGCAAGTCTTGCCCAACTCCAGGCCCATTTCTGTAGCTGGCCACAGGGCAGAGGTTTCCAGATGGAGGGAAGGCCTCCTGTTACTGCGTGTGCCCCACCATTCATTACCCCAGGTGCTCATGCCATCCTCTGCCCCCATGTCCCAAGTCCCTGCTCTCCTAACAGCCTGCACTGCCTGCTGCAGCCTTGTGATGGCGGCGGCCAGTTCCCTTCTCCTGGTGGAGTCATGACTTGGTGTTGCTCTCTGCTTCACCCTAGGCCTGTACCCTGCCAAGGCAGGAGCCCCAAGGAGCTCCATAGGATAAGTGCAAAGTCCTGCCCCGAGGAAGGGACACCACTATGCATTGGGCTGCCCGGCTGGTGAGCAGCCAGGGAAAGGCAACCATGCTGTGGCCCTCCCGCTCTTCCAGAGCCAGCCTTGGTGCTCAGCTTAGAGGGGACTCCTCTGTGGCAGATGCTTGGCAGATGAATGCTAAGCAGCTGAGGACTTTCTGTTTGTCTAGTTTGGAGAGGAGGCTAAGGAGTGACCTCACTGTTCTCTACAGCTTCCTGAGGAGGGGAAATGGAGGGGGAGGTGCTGATCTTTTCTCCCTGGGATCCAGAGACAAGACATGTGGGAATAGTTCAAAGCTGCATTGGGGACGTTCAGACTGGACATAAGAAAATATTTTCTTACCATGAGTGTGGTCAGACACTTTAACAGGCTCCATGCCTGTCAGTGCCCTAAAAGGAGGCTTTTGGACAATGCTCTTCATAATGGGTTTTAACTTCTGGTCAGCCCTGAAGTGTTCAGGTAGTGGGACTAGATGATTCTTGTAGGTCCCTGACAACTGGATTTATTCCATTCTACTGCCTGTCTACATCATCAGATAAGCACTTTTTGCCTTTCTCCCATTTTTGTATTTTTCAGTTACTTAAATACTATTTCATGAAAGAAGGTAAAATTTGCATTTCTTACAGTAATCTCATTATTCTTACAGAAAATGAGAAAAATACAATTCTGTTCAGCCCCATAAAATATAGATAGATCATACATGTTTCTAACTGTTACTGTCACTTGTCCAATATTGTTTCACTTACACAAAGATTTTTGATGTTGGCTTGTTCACATTTTTAATTACAAAGCTCTTAAAAAGATATGTCACTATATACTGGTTTTGAGAATGAGGACTAAATACTTTGTGCATATATTGCCTATTGATGTGTCTAGTGTCGAGAACATGGAGAAATGAACACTGCTCTGCTACAGTGGCCCTCATTGCATTTTATCATCTTTTCAGCTGTTTGATGTGATAGAATATTACAGTTTGATATTTTCTGATTGTTATACAAATCATTAATATCTTATCTTTCAGGGTTGTATAACACAACTGCCACAGAAATTACTGCAGTGTGTCCTCAGTACATTTATATATTAAATCTAAGAGAATTTTTGGAAGTCCAAAGTGTTGTAAACTTGTTCAGTACCATCCTCAGAAATGTAGATATAATGGATACCAGTCCCGGCATATACAGACAGCAGGGTAGCCTGATTCTTTTAAATCTGTAAGTTATTAACTTAGATACCCATTCAGGCATTTGCACATCCAGGAATCTGAATAGCTTGGAAAAGTCTAACTGACATTTTGAGTTGTACATCAATTTGTAGGGGGAATGAGAGATGGTGGAGGAGAAATAGACCATGTTATCTGAATGTTGGTAATATTAGATTGCCATTTAGCTTCCTCAGGACCTTTGGACTGATGCAGGTTTTTCAGATCAGATCTTTTTCAGATGCACTTAGGAAACAGGGAGAGTGCTTGCCTATAGGAGACTAAAACTCACATAAAATCATGGCAGAGATGCAGGCCCTGAATTTGTTCCTCCCGAGCACTTGTTTGTAATCCTGTGGAGCTCCACAGGGTCCATAGGAAAAGGAATTACCATAACTGAGACTGGCACACAGGTAATAACTGGTCATAAAAAGCATAGATGAATTCCAGCTATTTTTTGGAGTCCTAAAACAAAGTGTCTTCTCATGCTTTCTTTCAAGCAAATATGCTCTATTCTATGCCTCTATTCTGACCTTTTGCTCATGATTCACCAAGTCTTTTAGAACTGTCATTGGATAAATAATAGTTGATCATCTGGCTGCCTTCTCTTTCATATGTAAGTTCCCTACAACTCCAGTGATATGAATACAGTAATTTATATACCACTGTTGTGTCACAAGAGAGTTAGTCTTAGAGACAGGAAAACCAGTAGGAGTCCATGCCAGGAGTAAACTGTAAAGCTTCTATCTTGGTAATGTTACTCATCTTGAGTAAGTCCCTTATTGCACACAGAAAAATTTACTTTATTAAGGAAAGTAGAACTTAACACTGAGTTAAAAACCCCAGGATGTGGCCTAGTGTTTTTAGCTTCTGATTTGGCACTATAATGGAACAGTATGTGCTATTCATTTTTACACAAGAAATACCAAAAATTCTTTTGTTGTACTCTTGTACTTACCAAACTTGTATTGTGCAATAAATTATATAAGTATTTTTAAAACAATATGGTATTAATAAAGGCCATATTAACTGGATTCTCTGTGAGTTTCCTGCTAAATTCATTGTACATGATTTTCAATGGCACATTTATGTACTAGCAAGTGGAAAATATTTTTAGAAGTTCATGTTTTAATCAAAGTTCAGAAATGTGTTTATTGCACAATTTTACATTTAAGTTCCACAAAAATGTTTTTGGTCTCATAAGCTGCTCAAGTAGACATTAGGGCTGTAATGAAAACAGCCAAAATAATGAGGGAAGAATAGGAATTGTCAGTAAACTGTCTCCTATCATGAAAAAGGGGATATTTAGCTGTGCACAGTATTAATAAAATTCAAATATATCCCACATAATATGTAAGTTTTATTAAAAGCGGAAAGTTGAGGATATTCAGAAAATCATAAAGTATGGGCTCAGTATATGAATGGGCATATTCACATGTCAGCTCTATATATATATCAAAATACTGGTGTTGATAGAACATGAGGCTATATTACTGTGTTTATATACAATTAAGTTAGGCCAATTCAACAAAAGACTTGATACTCACACTTCACAGTGTTCATTAGCCACCAGTTGATGTCACTAGGAAAAAATTTACCCTGCTAATTATCAGTATTTGTCACAGACTTCTCTTAAAATTTTCCATTAAGCCCTTCACAGTAAAAATTATCACAAGCAAGGTTTGGGACTGTCCAAATAAATGGTAGTTTCTGTGTTCCCATAAAAAATCACAATTTATATTGGTAAGTCACTGAGTTACCAGCTTCTGTATGTGGCCTTCCTTAACATTCACATTTGGACACTAGTAATTTTTCAGATACTTTCTAGTGATTCATGTTCCTTCACATGAGAAAGATTCCCCTTCTGCCATGTTTCATGTTGTTTCATCAGTCACTGAGCTTAGAAGCGTTTTTGTAAGTTTTGACAGTTTATACTCACTTAACGCCCATTTTATGCTCAAAATAACCTTCTGATGTCCCATGGCCAGATGACCAGCCAAGAATATTCCTTTCATGGAGGCTGATTTGTTTCCTTCAGCACAGGAAAAGCAGGTTGGAAGCATGCAGCTTCCCCACCTCCTCTGGTCACACACTTACATAACTATGTACCAGCTGAAAGCTGGAACAGGGGAAGTCCCACTACATTCTCTCCCTTCCCCCAACAGCGTGACTCTGTCTTTCCCACATCATGTCCCAAAGGGAAGCAAGCTAAGGACGGGCAAGGAGGGTGAGAGTCTCCAGGTGAGGCCATCTACACCACATTTACTGCAGCCGGGCAGGTCAGGGTTGGCAACTGTAGCCAAGAATGGGGCTTTGTAGGTACCACCAATACTCCTGCCTTTTGTAACTTTAAAAAGCCTGTGGAAGATATTCCAAATACTAGCTGCAGAAACACTAACTTCAGCACAGGAAGATTTGTCATCCACTCAGCTAACACCCATGTGTTGGACTGTGACAGTGAATGTAATAGAAAAGCATGTTGTAGTTAGAACTGGTTTTGAACAAAAGACAAATTATTTATTTCTTTCTTCAAATGAAGCATAACACTAAGGTATAAAGGGAGTATAAATAACATCTGATTGTGCTCCTAAGCTCCATGCTATAACTTTCTTGCAATGACATCCTTCAACAAATTAACTACATCATTACTGTTAAGTATTAATTGCACAAAACAGATACACAAAATATATAATGAGCTAGAAAGAGGACAACATTCTTCCATTATGACAAACAATTCTAACAAGAAATGGAAAAAAAACCCAATAGATCTAGGCTTACACAGATGGCAACACTGAGAGTTTTTAGTCCTCTCTTTGAACACATTACATGTGATAAATAATACGCAAAATATTTAAAGAATTTTATTGTTGCTTACAGAAGATACTTAGCAAGCAAAGAGACAGTAGCAATCACTGCCTCATGTCTCATATCCCCATCATTCAATGCAAATTTTTACATTTCATGCAATAATCCTGAGCTTATTTTCAGTAACATTGAAATGTCATCTATGTTAATTACCAAATACATACAGAGCCCAGCTATGGGGTCTATTGTATTATTAAGGCATGAAAAAAGAATAGCAGTTTATTAACTCTGAATGCCACAAATACAGCACAGCAGTTAGAAGGCTCAAAAAAGCTCAGAAAGTACCAGTGATTTCTGTGCGAAGGTCCTCCCAGAACACAACTGAATCATCAGCTCCTGAAAAGGCACAGAATCAGATCCTGGCCTCACTGATGTCAGGGAGTTCTGCCATTGCCTTGACTGCTGGACCAAGCTTCAGAGCTATCAGGAGTGACTCAGACTCCTCTTCATATCCCCAAAAAAACTGACATACTTCCTCTCATTCATGTCAAGTATGAATTTAAAAAACAATACCTACATATCATTTTGTTAATTAGTATTTTAGGCCTATGGAAAGGTTCCATTCATTATACAGTATGGCAATTAATAAAAAGCCTTTTCAGAAAAAGCTTATTTGTTAGTCTGATTTATTAGCATGTTAAAAGAAAGGGGAAGTGTCATGAAAAGAACCTCTGCCAAGTCTGGTTATAATTTATTTTTAATTTTAAAATTCAATACTTTGGTAAGCCAAACCTGTGATGCAATTCTATACTCCGTGGTTCAATGGCTGTTCTGAAAGACAAAGAGCACCACAGCCCTGTCCAGTCATCAAGTGAAGAACTCGTCATCTGTGTTCGTTGTAAGGGGCTAGCAGTATTTGGATTGTGCAGTTCTTCACAGAGTCTCTATTTTATATTTCAGAAGTTCTTGCAAAATGCCGTTTAGCAAGAGTATATTCCAGTTCAGTTAACTAAGCCATTGAAACCAAGGCCAAATTGCTGGCAAGACTTACTTCATACATAATTGAATTATGTCCCATACTAGGAACTAAAATAGCAGATGATCCCCTCTAACTCTTCAACTGCTATTGCCTAGCCTTTGTGTAAGTATTTGCCTCATCGAGGTCAGAGTTTAGAGATGCAGTAGCCTTATCCTTCACCTACAGGTGGCCCACAGCCTACTGTGGAAGAAAACGCTGGTATGCAGAGGTATGCAAAGGTGGTGCTGTCCGATTCTGTCACTAGAAGGCTCTGAAAACTTTGCAGATGCACAAATCTGACTTAACTAATTTCACCTAGAACACCAAGTTATAATATTGAAAAAATTGTTTTTCACACTAAAACATTCAGGAAACTCATTACTGTCTCATTTGAGACTGAAGGAGAAAAAAGGTTGGTGATCTTAGTTACTGGGTTAGAATTTGCATGGGTTTTGGTTAACTTCTCCTAATAAATAAGTTAAAGAAGGCTAAGGCTATAAATTGGTTCTGTTTTGTTTATAAATAGTCACTTTACTTCTCTTCCAAAAAATGTGTTAAGGAAAAAGGTGACCAGAAGGATCACACATATTGTAAATTGTAATTTGGTTGTTAGGCTGTAAAAACCTAAAATGTAAGTGAAGTTGAGCACAGTGTAAGAAAAAAACCCAGTTTTTAATTAGCAACTTATTTACAAGTTCATAAAATCAACTGAACTGGAGTAGATGTTCTGTGTCACCAATATTTTATTGTAACTGGTAACTTGTACGCTTTGTAGTAGAAGAACAAAAAGAAAATAAAGTTCACTATATACAGCCTTTGTACAGGCTACTTGACTATACTCAAGGCATAGTGATCATAACACAACCTAGTCTTCATAATAATTTGTGCACAAAAAGACACCAATCAGACATTATGTGAACATTACAGTGAAATGACATCACGAGTCCAGTGAAAATTCAGCATCGTACAAAACATATTGATCTACCGCAAATGACATCCTTTAAAACAATAAGCCTTTATTCAGTAGTAACTTAACCAGAGTCTGATGCAGAGATTTGTGTAGTTATAAGTCTTTTAAGTGAAGCCACCTCTGCAGATAAGTTTGCTATGCCCTGCTTCAGATAGAGGTTCTCTGACTCGGATACATTGTAGATGTTATCTTTTATTTCAATAACTCCAGTTTTGCAACCACTCTGAATTTTAACATTAAGTTCCTTCTGATGCCAGAGCTCTGGTTTAAGTGACCAGTCTTGGATGTTAGTCACTTGAACTGAGAAAGGAGTGTGAGAAGAATGCACCAAATTTTGCGCACCATGTTTTTCAAGCTCAAAATGTCTTTTCGAGGACATGTCAATGGGCGATGATAATTTCTGTGTTGCATCATAGTCATTATCCATTGCTTCCACTTTAACTTGCATGGCTTTGGCTTTAATTCGAAGCTTGTGAGGCAAAGCTGAAGAATTCACTTCTGGAACTTTAACTGTTGCATGAACATTTTTATGTTCAACTGGGGAATGAATTGGACCCTTAGGAACCTGCTGTTCATCTTCTCCATCAGATGACTTTCCAACTACACCATCATCAGTTTCTGACGTTCTTGGGGAATTACTGGAGGACCTATTAACTTGCAAGAGAGGAGGAGAATGTGAGTACACATTAAAGGTAGCTCCCACGTAGTTTGGATATATGGATGCTTTATATGAACCTCTATCATCTCTTGGCTCTCTCTCTAATTCCATGGGCTCCTGCTTTATAACCTGGAACTTATTTTCAGGACTTCTGCAGTTGCTTTGTATACGACTTGGTTGGGTATGTTCTACAGTTGATGTTTCAGACACATCAGACATTGAGCTTTGAGGAGAATGTTTAATGACTGAAATACAACTGCTACCAACTATAGATGGTTCATGTTCATCTACAAATGAGTTAATATTTGATTTGGAACTCTGATAGTCTTGGAAATACACAGTTGTTGAGCTACTGAGTTTCTGTATCTCTTGGGCATAGGCTGCAGAACTAATTAAACCAAACTTTAGCTTCAAAGAAAGCAGCTCTGCCTTCAAAGTGGCATTCTCTTCTCCCAGTGCAATTAGTTTGTTCTCTAAGACAAGGTCATTCAGTCGTCGTTTTTCACGAGACCTTTTGGCAGCTTCGTTATTTTTCCGCCTTTTCTCCCAATACATAGCATCTTTCTTTTCATCTGGAATGAATTCGCGCTTTCTCCGGCAAGCTGAAGACTTGCTTTTTCCACTACTTGCTTCAGTAAGTAGTATATCTTCATTTGTAGACAATTCTTCAGATACTTCTGCTAAGGTAGACTTAAGTACCATGATTTTGTCCACATTGCTACTTGTGTCAACAGGTCCGTGCTCCTTTTTAAGGGTCTGCATTTTTCTCAGCTGCATCAGAAACAGTTTGTAGTAGATCTACAATAAGCAACAGAGAAAGCTATCTGCCCAGTACTTCTTTCTCCACAACTTGATAAATACAGTAATTTTAAATCCACACACATTCTTCTTTTTCTTTCATAATCTCAGACAGAACTGTCTAGAATCAATTTTCTTAGTAGATTCAATGGGAATCTTCTTAAAAACCTGGAACAAATAGAGAATTTTATTACTACTTAGGAATTGCTGGTTCAGGACATACAAAAGTAGCATTTGATAACTATCTTAGACTAGCACTTGATTCATTAAACCTGCTGTAATATGAAGACACCTCAACACTGAAACAACTAATATTCTAAAGTTTATGACACCGAGGTAGCAGATTTGCTTCCAAAACAAATGCAATATGATCCAAGGAAAAATCAATCAAAAAATATTTGGGTTTTGATCCTATGGTAATGCTGTCACAGAACTTTCCATGATATCACTGATGAATCTAAAACTTCCAACACTTAACACTGCAAGACACTAGGCATGTTGATGAGCTGCACTGGAAAGTATCTTGTCCCCCATTAAAGCATCTCTTCTGAAAACAGCTCTGGTGCGTGACTTAGAAATGCAATATATTTGGGCCCTTCATGTATTAAAAATAACAAACTTATTTAGAGAAGCTGGAGTGCTTTCTATTGTCTTAAAATAC
>VXBX01003011.1:0-11309 GCA_013400415.1 Scytalopus superciliaris
ATGGAGCTCAGCACAGGGGCTAAAGAGCACCATTCTGTTCTTGCCTCAAGGTACTGGGTTATTCATCTGGGTTTTTTGGGTTAAAACCAATTTTTTCTCTGTATCATGGTATTTATTGCAATCTTTTTTAGTAAATTGCAACTCTGACTTGTAATTTCTCTTGAGTAGGGTTCATTTCTCCCTCCGGTTTACCTTTAAACCAGCACAGACTTGTTCCTTCAATCTCATTCCTACCTACCTGGAATATTAATAGAGGGTAGTAGTCAGAGGGCTGTACCAAATCAGGAAGTTTCTTGGCTACATCCCTTACCTGGGCCGCAGGGAGGCAGCAGACTTCCCGGTGATTGGGTCCAGTCTGCACTGGGCATTGGGCCCTCCATTCCCCTCAGCAGGGCATCACCTACAAAAATTGCCCTTCTTTTTTCCTTTTTGAAGCTGGTTGCAAAACATCTATTTGGCTGATTCTGCTTAGGCAGTCCCCTAGATGGTCCTTCATCAAGGTAGTTGATTTCCTGGCCCTCAGTTTCCACAATCTCATACCTATTCTGTAGGGGTACATGGGGAGGGGACAGAGGGGAGGGAATGGGAGGGGAGGGAGGCCAAGAGGGGACTCACCTGCCACCCCAAGCAAGGACCTGCCTCCATTCCCTCCCATCTCCTAGGTGCCCTCCTGCCTGTTGTGGAGAGGGGAGAGGATCCTCCACTTCCTGAGGTGCATTTGGCTGGTTCATTTGCCTCAAGGCAGGTAGAGAATGGCTCCACCAATCAATCACTTCCTCAGACACCCCAATGCTCATTAAATTTTCCTCCTCTTTGAGTTGTGCCACCAAGCAGAGCAAATCATTGACCTGCTTGCACCTCACACAGGTGTTATCTCTGTCACCCTTTGATGCCAGTGCCAGGCTCTGGCACTCCCTGGAGCACAAGACCTGGACCCCTGTATGTTTTTGTGGCAGCTCCATTTGTGTTGCCATGTTGTCCAGGTTTGAGCTAGGGTGGAGTTAATTTCTTCTCAGAAGCTGTTACAGTGCTGTGTTTTAGATTCAGAATGAGAACAGTGTTGATAACACTGATATTTTGGGGTTTTGCTAAGTCATGCTTATCCTAAGCCGATGACTTTGGGGTTTTTTTGTCTCATGCTCTGTCATTGAGGAGGTACACGAAAGAAACTGGGAGGGAGCATAGCCAGGATAGGTGACCCAAACTGGCCAAAGGGGTATTCTACACCATAGAACATCATGCCCAGTATATAAACTGAGGGGGGGAAGTTACCTGGAAGGGTGGCTGATCTGGGTTCAGAAAAGGGGGTCTGGCATCAGGCAGCAGGTGGTGAGGAATTGTGTTGTTCATCACATGCCTTTCCCTTTTTATTATCATTATCATTTACCATTATTACTGTACTTTATTTTCAGTTATTTAGCTGTTCTTAACTTACAAATTTTACTTTGATTCTCCTCTCCATTCCACCGATTTGGGGAGGGAGAGTGGGGGGTTGAGTCAGCAACTGTGTGGTGTTTCATTTCCAGCTGCACTTAATCCATGACATATGTCCTCTCTGGCACATGCAGAGGACCTAGCATCCTGTCAAGCAGAAACCGTTCCTGAACACTCCTCTTGAGCTGATGGGAGACCACACCTTCATGCTTACCCTGCCTGTATGAACTGCTGTGCCACACCCCTGTTTGTTTGCCCACCCTTGTTTGTTCTTCCCGCTCCGAGTTGCTCAGGCTGCTTAGAGACCTTTGAATCTCCCTCTCTGCTCCCGGCAACGCCCCCTCTGCTCCTGATTGGCTGTCAAGGGCTTCTGGGTCTGAACAGGGCTCGAGGCTTCTGCTCAGGAGTCCCTGAGCTCAGGAACCCCCCTGTACAACTCGATCTAACCCTCACCCTCAGACTTACCTCAGTCACCGTTGCTGCTGCCACTGCTGCTGTCTGCTTCATGCGCAGCTCCCCAGGCGTCAAGCAGTGGTGCAGGAACCTGTGATGCAGGGAGGGGTGCATGGAGCATCCCAGGAAGGGCACTGACTCAAGTATGAGCTATACACCAGAGGGATGAATGGTAGGCTGAAGACCCCTGGTTCTCTGGTGAGGACAAATAGAGGTCAGAGGATGAGTGTGGCAACCACATTTCATCTGGGCATTAGTAAGCCACAAAGCAAAGGGCTTCTGGGGGCACCCCACCAGGCTATCTCAGTGTGTGATTTCAAACAGCCTGAGTTGTGAGATTTAGCAAAAGCATATGGTTAAAGGCTGCGAGAAAGGCTGTTGCACTGGCAGTTGCAAGTGGGACTTTGGAGGTGTGAAAGTTTGGCTTGACTCTCTGCCAAAACCAAACTCCAGCTCAACAGCCTCTCCCCTCCCCTCTCCCTCTCTCGAAAAAGGAAAAAAAAGTAGCAAAAGAAAATTGTAGAAAAATATAGATATATTTACATATATTACACTAATATACAGTTAAACACTACATACAAAGCAACAAAAACCCCAAACAACCCCGACAAGGGAAAGGGAAAGGGGAAAGGGAAAGGCACACAAAAAGGGAAAAGACAAACAAATATATACAATCGAAAGTTAGGATTTAGCTCAACAAAATAACAAACACAATAGAAATCTCACTGCTTCCCTTAGGAAAAACAGATCCTTCACCACCGCCGCCAGCCCAGACAACAACTTTCCGGCAGGCCTCGCAGATAAGCAAGACCAAAACACTGAGACCTGTCACCGAGCTGAGCCGTGAAGGAAAAGAGAGGGAGAATCTCCTCCTCCAGCCTTATATACACTTGATTACATAAAGGAAGGGGATGGAATACTTCCCATGTTTTGACCCCGGTTACCAGGGAAGGCCTACAAAAAGCCCATCACAGGAGGCAATAGTATAAACTTAAATCCTAAAGAATTAGTGTTTTGGTGTCATCTGGCAAAACCCTATGATTACCCAGTGGCTGAGTGCAGGAAAATGTATCCCATTCCCTGTGAGCATGGGTCCAGGAAGCTTTAAAAGTAGAGTATCCTTCACCTACCATTTGGGAGGGTAAAACAGAGTCCTGGAAAAGTATAGCTAAGGCTGATCAGTATTTATGGGAATCAACCACACAGTAAGGTGTGTATTTGCGTAACTTGTAAAGTCCTTTTGCACCCAGCATGAAAACCTGCATGTTAGAGTGATGCCTTAAGATTCTTAAGATTTGTAGCATATAGATTTTTAATATAGCTATATAGTTTCCAACACTTTAAAATAGCAGTTAACAGTTACTAAACGTTTTTCTCATGCTTTATATCAAATTCTTGAAATTCTTGAAATTTTGTTTAATCTTCTTTTCAAGGAAAAAGATTTTAGCAAGGACATTTTCTTTGGGACACATACATAGAAGGACATAATAAAATATAATTGTAGTCAAAGCAGAAGGCCCAGAAACCTTGGAGAAGCTCCAAAAAAGGCATGTGATGTGAAGATGATGATGGTGAAGAAGTAAGGGGTCTTGAGACCTTCAACTCAATTCCAGGGAGGCGTGCCAAGGGGCAGACCTGAGGGAGGTTCTGGGGGTGGACAATTCTCTGGTTAGGTGTATCCATTAGATATGATAATTAATTAGTGTTCTAAATTTGTAGGAGCCTTATACTGTATTGTGCACTTATGTATTCAGTGTACCTTAAAATGCTTTAATTAAAGGCCTGCTCTCTATTTTATCTATACTAATATTGGCTGGAAAGTTCTTTTCTTCCATTTTAGGCATCAAGAGGGCACCCATTTACCTTGAAAGGACCAATAATTTCTTTGCTAGGGGCTGCTATGGGAAGACCAGTAGCAGATGTTATCCTCTCAGTAGGACAGCTTAATAATTATCAGACTGAAAAAGAGGAGAGGGAGCCTGACACATTTCAAATGCAACCATTGAAGGGAAGGATTACAAAGAGATGTTTCCGGCACTAATGCAGGCATAAGTGCCTATGGAGTAGATAGATGGCAAATCAACTCCTTATTTGTGGAGTTTGCATAAGAAAGCAAAAGAAGAAAGGAAGGTGTGAAGGGGAGTGCAGAGCACTGGGACATCAGCCCCATCCACATCACCCTCAGTCAACAGTGAGTATGCATCCTCCCCAGCTGCCTCTAAATACCCTGACCTTTCTCTTTGGAAACAAGAATAGGAAATGTGTGGTCTCTCTCCATTAGGGATAATAAAGGGAGCTAGCTGGGAGGACCACTGCCCACATATTCTGCTTGTAATACATTGGAGCTGGCATGATAAGCAATGGGTTATGGCCCTGTTGCCGCAAGCCTTAATATAGTTGTAGATTTTAATAGAGTTTTATAGTCTTTTGCATTTGAAAAATAGCTTGTAACCCCTGTACCAAATACTTAGGCTAGATTTTAACCTCTGTGTCACATTTTTGAAGCTTGTTTTTATGCTAAGGGAGAGATGTTATGTTGTATTCAGATAGCTATTAGAACATGTTATAGTCAAAATACGATATTGTTTAGTCGTAGTATAAAGAGAGGTTAGAGGTCTTGGAAAACCTCCAAATAGAAGATGTAATGCGATGAAGATGAGGGTAGGGGAGGAAAAGGTGGTCCTTAAGACCACTGACTCAATTCTAAAGGGGTGTGTCAGGGGGATGGTTTGGGATGGTTTGTAGGATGGACAAATTAAGACATTGGGTATGTTTCCTAGATAGGATAATTAAGTAGAGTAATATATTTGTAGATTTCTGTATGCCAGGGCCAGGCGCTTCATTGATTGCTAAAGCTTTAGCCAAACCTTTAGTAAAAGACCTTTTCCTGCCTTCTCCCTGTCTTGGAAGTTTTCTTCCTCGGATTTATGGCAACAGCCCTGATGGATACTGGGGCAGAAGTAACCTTTATTCATGAAAATCCACTCCGTTACCCCAAGAATAAACCGATGAATATTAATGTACTTGAGGGGAGGGGAGAAGAGCCAGCAAAATGAGTTTCTTTGATCTTACAATTAGAAGGATACTCATAATTTTTGGCTCAAGTATGGATTACGAGAGTGCCCAAATATATCATAGGGCACAATCTGTTAGCAGGCAAGATCTTTTATACCACTAGGGGAAGATATTCTTTTGGTATCCAAACAGTTCAGATGCACGCGCTTATGGTAGGGAGGACTGGGACTTCCCCCATTGTTCTGATCACACACTCCCCTCCCCCCCATCCTATGGCCTTAAAACAATACTGGTTGCTTGGAGACCATGCTAAAATTTTTCAAACTATTAAACAGTTGTTAGAAGACAAGTTATCAGATGGGCACATTCACCTTTTAATAGTCTTAATTGGCCTGCAGAGAAACCAGATGGGTCCTGGCATATGACTGTGGATTAACAGTTTTTGAACAAAACTGCCCCTCCCATGGCCGTGGTAGTGCTGGACGTCTTCATCCTGGAAGCCAAGGCAAGCACCTTACATGCTATTACTATTGACTTGGCAAATGCCTTCTTCAGTACTCCTATTGCTGAAGAGTCGCAGGAACGCCTTACCTTTTCCTGGGAAGTCCAGTAGTAGACCTTTATAGTGCTGCCTCAGGGATACCTGCATAGCCCCATCATTTGTCATGGGATTGTGGCTCAGCACTTGGAGGAGTACAGCCTGTCCACAGTTTCAACTGTTACATTACACTGATGACATCCTGCTGACTGAACCTACAGAGCAGGATGATGGAGACGCACTGAGCAGTGTTGTGAATACCATGAGGGGCATAGTTGGGAAGTCAATCCACAAAAAGCATAATGCCCAGCATCTGAAGTGACATTTTTAGGCTTCGTCCATCAAAGACCCTGCTGGCTTATGCCTGAAGATGCAAACCAAACTACTTCACACAGCTGAGCCCCAAAGCAAGGTACATGTATAGTGCTTTGTAGGATTACTGGGGTGCTGGCCAGTTTATCCTACACAGCACAAATTTTAAGACCTCTGCATAATGTAGCCAGAAAGAGGAACCAGTTTGTATTGGGGAGAAGATGAAAAAAGAGCTTTCAAAGCAGTTAACAGCCTCCTATGCTGTTGCACTGGGTCCTAAGCAACCTTACAAACCTTTTGAGCTGGAAGTCCTAGTTTCGGGACATGATATTGCTAGCATGTTGGAGCTTCTGGCAAAAAGGTGAAGGGAGGCAAATCCCACTTAGGTCATGCCACTCCACTCCCTCCCAAAAACTACATGCTTTTGAAAAACAATTGCTATCTGCATATTGCACTTCTACTAGAAACTGATTGAGTCACTAGAGGGAAAGACTGTTACTCTGAATGTGGGCTTGCCTATATTACCGTGGGTTTTGCCTAATAATACCAACTGTAAAATTGGATGGATCAGCAAGATATGTTAAGAGGAAGAGGTGGTAGAAGACTACCGCTTTCAATTCTTCCAAGCAAATGTCATTGAGTCTGCAAGGCAAGAGGGTAGCAGTCAGTATACGGAACTGTGCTTGTGATAGAAGAGACCTCCAGTCCTGAGCTATGCGTATATATCAGCTCCTGGGTGCCGTATAAGAGATTAACCACATAGATTAGTAAGCAGCAAGTATACAACTGGACAATACACAGGAAAGCATTGAGGGGTCAGGACTTATGGAAACAGCCCAGGAATGTGTGAATTCAATCCTGTTGGTCCATGTTACCAGAGGTGTCAGGGAGGAGTGGGAGCACAATGCCACAGCTGATCGATTACCTCAAATTAATAGTGGTACTTTACCTCCTGATAACCTATCCCTTGATGCTCTATTACCTGATGAGGAAGCCCTTGGTAAATGGGCCCGTGAAAAATCGGGGCGCCTGAGTGTTGATGGTGCCTACAGATAGACCCAAAGTTGGGGTCTCCCATGTACCTAGGAAGCCATTCAGGAGCTAGTGTAGCAGTGTGCAGTCTTAAAGGTATTGAAATATTAAAAGTTGCCTCAGCAGTCTTATGGCCAGATTCAATAAGTCCCTGGCTATACCGGGCAAATAGATTACATGAGGCCCTTACCAAAGGCACAGCTGTTACAGAACATATTGGTAATAGTTAACACAGATACCAACTATGTTGCTGTGTCTCTGGCTATACATGCCAAACAGAAAGGGGCACTGAAAGGCCTGTGATTACTTAGCCAGTAGATAGATCCACCCACCTGTATCCAGTTGGACAATGGGGCTCATTTTATAAGCCAAAAAGTTCAGTATTGGACTGCTGAATACAAAGTAAACTGGATATACCACATACCCCATCATCCCAGGGGAGCTGGCCTAGTGAAGCAGACCAATGCCTTACTGAAGGAACAGTTAGATATGCTGTTCCTCTCACACTCTATGTAACTGAACAACAGTGCTACAACAAGCTGTAATGACTTTGAATAATAAAGCATAACTCCAAGGCTATACTGCCTACCAGCTTCTATTAGGTCACCAACACTATGAGGTACAACCCAAGATGCTATCAGAGTCTCGTGACTCAGTGGGAGTCAGAGGCAACTGCATGTACCATACCAAAAACCTCAAGGGAAATTAATCCCTTCAGAGATCCTGGCAACCTAATCCTAGAGGAGCAGGCAAACACACCTCATTATTATGTGCCTCAACATATGCTGTACATAAAATAATGCCTTTGATTTTTCTCATGCAGAACTTCTACGTGGAGCCTCACACAGTTGCTTTTGTTTGCTGCATGCTATGTATCAACAAACATGAAGTGTTGGATGCCTCTGCCCACTGGCTGCACTAAAGCTCCTTCCTGTCTACTACACAAGTAACCAGACTGTTGGGTGAAATTTGCACCACCATTGTCTTAGAGGACTTGGGAGGAGGGGTGGAGCCTGATGGCAGGACATCATCAGGAGTCCTAGCCATAATATTGCTGTTCTACACTTATTTTCACAACCAGTATTTGTTTTACTTGTCGTTATCCTTGTACTATTATTCTTCATAGTGACTAGTTTATGTATAAGAAATTTTCTATTAGATGAAATGCTACTAATATAATCTGTAATTTATAATATATTTAAGAAAGGCAAACTGCATGTGGATCAAGGGGTGGAATGCAGTGGTCCTGACTGGGAGACCACTGTGCATCAAAGAGATAGTGATCCACATAACAGTTAACCTGAGTAGGTCTACACTGCGCTTCACTGTGCTGTGCTGCACATATAGCATTTCCTTCAGGTCTATGTTGTGATTCCGCAAAAGCCTGGAGTAAAGGAACTGCTTAGAGACAATTTTATCCTTAAGCAGCAAAGCTATTTATTCCAACGTCAGGGAGCCAGCCAGCTCACGCTGGACAAACTAGCTCAAAGGCATCAGTGAAAAGCAAGGTAATTTATACAGTCTACATACATGATTGCAACATTTCTACATGCATATTCATACAATTGCAGCATCTAATCATCATGTTTATAATAAGTGGAGTTTAGGTGGGGCCTAGGCAGTGCTCAAGGCAGAGTCTTCCAGAATCTTCTCTTGGCACAACTTTTGGGTGGTCGGTTCCGGTCTTCAGCCTCACTTAGACAGGTCACTGCTCTTCTTCCTTGCTGTGAACTTCCTTCTTTCTATTGTTGAGTGACCTGCTAACTGAAGCTTGCAGAAACCCTTGGCTCAAAGCCCTTCTAGCCTATTCAAATGTCCACCTGGTCCTGATTTGTAACCCCTAGATTCACTGTATAGTGGTTCTAGTATTCTTCTTATGATTATGTTTGGGTACAGTGAGCAGAACAGAACAAGTTACAGATGTTCTTAGCAACACAGGCAGAGCAGAGCAAGAAGCCTCAGATAACTCTCATTTCAGTCATGCTGCACAAATCCTGTGTGTAGCACCTCACCTAGAACTGAATGACAGTTAATACTAAGAAAAAAGAATACCAAGTAATCTATTTTAATGAGCATATGCATAACAGTGTACTTACTACATAGTTCCCAGGAGATTCTGAAGAATAAGGTATCTGTAATATTAACAGAAACAAAACAGTACTTTCTTCTGCAGAAAGATGGTATCCATCCCTACATTTATTGACAGTCATATGTTAAAGCATATTTGTATAATTAAAGACAAAGTTAAAAATTATGTGAAAATGCTATTGTTAACAAACACACAGTACCTTTTCTAATTAACAGCTTCTTTTATGTTCAAGGCTAAAACTTGCAGTATAGTAATAGAGAATTTACCAAATACTTCAAAATATTTCTGTTTAAGATTACTGTGTCCTGAAACCCACTTTACTGAAATCAACAGGAATAACATAATTCACATACTTAAATGTATGCAAGTTGAGGTCTGATATATCTTCTCTATTATTTAATACTAAGTGATTGTAGCAGGAGGCTCTGACTAGAGCGGGGGTAAAACAGTTCAAACAATACCCTATTTGCAAAAGTTATCAGTGGTGGATGGAGAAGGGGTTGTCATACGACTTTTCGTGTTGAAGAATGCTGAAACCAGACTGACTCAGCAATCTCAAAGTTAAACATTCTGAGGAAGAACAATATTTCCTGACTGAAACTGGCACCAGTGAAGATGTGGCAGACAAAGTTTCTGATAAAGGAACCAAAAAGTGATAGTACTGATAACTTATCTAAAGCTGCTGAGCTAAAGGCTGCTGAGCTGACATAGCTCACTTAGAAACATATGATTAACAGTCAATCACTTTATACTGTAAAAGCCCAATCTCACTTCTTAATGGCAGAGTCTTCTAACATACCCCTTCTTGGAGTGTGTGTGGAGATTCCTCCCTTGAGTAGGAATACCCCTCAAGGTATTAGACAAACCAACAAGAGGAGTAGCATTACTGGACCTGGTGCACTCCAACATAGATGAGCTCATTAAAGAAGCTAAGATTAGAGGCAGTCTGGGCTGTAGTGACCGTATTCTGGTTGCTTTTATAATCTCAAGGAAAATGGGACTGGCAAAGAGCAAAGCCAGGACCCTGAACTTGAGAAGAGTGAATTTCCAGATGTTTAAAGAATTAGTGGATGAGATCCCCTGGGAAACTGTCCTTGGGGACAGAGGAGCTGATCAGAGCTGGCAACTCTTCAAGGCCACTTTTCTCAGAGTGTAAGACCTCTCCATCTCCATGTGTAAGAAATCAAGCAGGGCAGGGAGGAAGCTGACATGGCGGGTGTCACCAAGTTGTTTATTCTATGTTGCGAAATGGTTAAAGGCTGCAGGCCACAGACCAGGTGGGGGAGGCCCCTCCCTGAGGCAGGATCCTGGGAACAGCAGCAGTCTCACGGGCATAGAGATAAGAATGAGAGCAGCAGTAACTCTCAGGAGAATAAACAAGTCTGCATGGCCTTGAGTTATCAAACGGAATATTACAGTTGAGTAAAACAGGCCTTGCAGCCAGGAGAGGGTGGGGGTATGGAAATGTAACGTTTAACATTTAACCAATCATTAAGTCGATATTATCATATTCATAAAGCCTATAGATAAATACTGTGGTCTGATGCTCAATAAAGGAAGCTTGCTTATCAATCATACTGGTTGGCCGCATCCTTCCCTCACCGCTCGCAGCAATTCTATACCACTCATGACATCTCTGGGGCTGTGGTTTTGGCAGGACAAGCCAGTTTACTTCTTGGACCACTTACTCTATGTCTGGGTGTCTAAGCATAAATCTTCATTTTCTACTACAGCATTTTCACAAATCTACCCTAACTGTCCCTTGGGAATACATGCTTTGGGGCTGACTGCCTGCCATTTACGTTGGTTATGATTATAGCTTGCCCAAACATTATGCCCTATTGGCCTACCTACTACATTTGATGTATAGCTCCTAATGTGAAGACAGGAAAGATGGTTTGTTCTTTGGCTGCACTTGTCACAATGTCTGTTTTCACAAGATGCAGTTCTGAGTGTCCCTTTATGAGGCTAATTGCCCCTAGCTGTTAAATAAGACAGCCTGACTGCATCACACAAAAATGAAAGTTTTATTCTAAATCATCGGTAGGTTGCAATGTTGTTCAGGAATGGCAGAGGAAAAAGCAATTCTGTTTACATTAGGGCACTTTTATCATCCTCTATGCAGGGATCTTACAAAGTACAAAAAAGAACTATTTTAACACACCGCTATGCATATTTCTAAAACTAATACACTCCATGCAAACTAACTAATAATACATGGCTATAACTAAATATTAACTAATATATATTTTATAAAATTGATGGATCCACACAGTTCTTATCTATCTTATTTTTAACTTTATTAATAGAGTCCTTCAAATGTATCTTTCCACAGAAATTAGCAGGTTTCTCTTCTTCACTTTACAGTTAGCCAAGGTCGTCTTGCAGATTCCATCGTTATCAGTGAGGCCTCTGTCTGGGAAGCTGCATCTGGCT